>JAQGAK010000898.1:0-47534 GCA_034696945.1 Lipothrix lubbocki | reverse complement strand
CCGGGGACACTCAAATATGTCCACTATGTCGAGTTATCCCTTATATAGCCATCCACTATAGCGAGTTTTGACTGTATTGGAAAAATAGCAACCTAATCTGCCTTTTCACATAATCTCGTCTTGTTATGTTTAAAAGGAAGGAATATACGAGGAAAAAGAATCTAAGCAGAAAAGAATGATTCACTCTTTAATGCACTGCAAAATTCAGAGTGAGTACATAATAGGATGAACGCAAGTCGCCAGCTGGATTTGTTTGAACGTTTCTGCTGGGTTGTTCAGGGATAATGGATCATTGCTCTTAAACAGATTTTTCCTCAGTGAATATTTCATTGCGGAAATCCTAACATTACTTTCCTGTATACGTTCTGACTGCGTGCATTTCTGAACTCTATTTATTTGTAATACATGCAAAAGGGGAACTTGTAGTATAATAAGTAAATTGAAAATATCCTCATGTTACAGGGTAAATCATCAGTCTTCATGGGTTATTCCGTAGAGTAGCTACATCCCAAGTGTTTGCATAGAATAGAAATTTCCGACTTCCCACTTTTACTCTTCTCGCATTGAGACAGACAAAATGGTGCAAATACTCGGGAAATGAGATGCACCCAGGGAGATAGCTTGCAACCTTCAGCCTTGTTTTTGATCTCTTGGTTTATTTGTCATCAAAAATAGTTTATGTTTTTCTACATACGTTCATGCGTTTCGTCAATAGAATCGTTTACTTACATACGTATAAATAGCCATTGGGTTCAAGGTATCCATTCAAAAGGTTCAAAGTGGACGGATTATTTGAAAATGGCTCCAACACTACATAAACATCACGTAGAATAGAGTCATTTGGTAATAGAAGAGAGAAGTTTTTGTATCTTGTTTATTTAAAAGTGGAAGACACTATTGCCAAAGGTACTTGGAAATTGGGTATAGAGCGAGAATAATTTTAAAGTAATGTCAAATTTGAGGAATACAATGATCGAACCCTTATTATAGTTTACAAGCTTGTTGATGCTAACTTCGTCCATACACGTCATTCTACATTCTTATGACAGGAAGATTGGAAAATAACTTACTCAACTAATGCTCCTTTCACTTTCGGTCTGTCTTGTATGCATTTATTTCCGAAAGTATTCCATGGTTGAAATTCAGATGACCAGCTGTTCATACCCCTTTGTATCTTGTCTTATACCACTCAAGGTTACGTGAGGTTAAATATAAACACTTTAATGTTGGAAACAGAGGAATGAATTGACGGGTATTAAGCAATGGTGGTCCAAGCTCTGTATAATACTACAAAACTTCTACCATATTTTCCTCGAAGACATTTGCTGGAGACGTTTCCTTTTGAGGAAGTCATATTGTTATACTTTTGAGATTGAGAAGAATTACGAGCATACAAAAAGGACTGCTGAACTTGTTTATCTGAATGTTCAATCATGCAGTGGTGCATTGCTTAAACTACATTTCACTGTGTAGTAAATGCAGAAAGGCACATCGTCATGTTTATTATTTCGCTTGATAAGCAAATCCAATGTTAAGTTCATCTCTCTTGATGTAAATCCTTTCAGTGTTTACCTCTACGGATGATGCTCTTTGGATCCTATCGGTTTATCACCCGAACTCTATTTACTCTGTCAAGGGAAATATTAAAGCACCATTTCCTGCTAGAGGAACATTAATGTTTCTACGAATAGTCATCCACTCACATATGTGTAACAGTGTGACAACAGGAAAATGCAACAAGCAGAGTATCTTAGACATGTCAAAGCTTATACACACCTATTCTCACTGGCTTTCCATTGCACACATTTTTTTTACAAAGGCGATGCTGATAGATTTTAAAAAAACTGCATGTCGTCGGCGAAGTATCCAAAAGTACCAATGTCTGCGTTAAAAAGATAGAAATTGGTACATTTTGATCCTTTGCCTACGATATGTTTCCATGTGAATTTTTTTGGATTTTAAAACTTTTAATGTAGACAGCAATATTCAGCTATAATGAAGGGTTTAACTCAGCTTTTCATCAAGTAAATTAAGAGCGTAGTTCAATTCTCAGTAGGCATTCATACGATTTCTCGTCTAATTAGAAGTTTTAGAAGTCCTGTCAAAATCAATACCTCATGTGCTATGTGTACATTTATGAATCAAATTGAATTTCAACACTGCTTTTCTTTCGTAGAAAACTTTACGTAAGTCGTTTAAATTCAAAACGTTAGTGTCTGGAAATTCGGGCGGATACCATCTGATCAAATCCTAGTTAAAGCATTTATTGAAGGGCTCAACATATGGATATACTGTATTGTAATACTATCACAATTAACATCATTTGTCCCATGAATTTCTATTTTCAGAGTGTTGGAATGAGACGACAGTATAAGGGAATCACTACCAAAATTTTATTATTCATCAAGGCAGATGTAGACGAAATGATTCGTATCGCATGATAATTTCTCATGTAGATTCGAAATATTATATTTGTGGGGTACAGTTTTGCTAATTGCTCTTGCATTTCAGGATATTCTAGAACGGTCATATAGAACACATGTTCGATTACCTTCCACACGAACAGAAATATGAGGCACGACAGGTTTTCATATTAATTACACAAAGTTCATTACACATAACTGCATCTCCTTCCTTACAAACCAGTATGAGACAGATTGAATTATTATACTGAAACCTAAGTTGTCAAGTGTAGTAATCTTCAGCTTACACATGATATGAAGGAAAATAAAATGGAATAATTTCTTCCTCGTAATTCATACCGAAGTCCAGAAAAGCCTACTTTAGCTCGGACCGTATTTCATTACAAATGAGTACAGATGTAACATGTAACAGTGTAATGAAATTAGTTATTAGTAACATTAAGACGCCTTTGCAGAGGCTCTGCTTGCAAACGAAAACTGTATGTGTCAGTTTTAAAGTTCATGCTCAAATCTGAAGTATCTTTCTTGTACTAAGATATAATTACTTTTAAGTATAGCAACGATAGAGTATATAACTGAAGTACATGTGCCACTTATGCTATAAGTTCCTATATACCATATAGTCGTATGACATTTATTGTTAGACGCCAGAATATTAATACTTGTACAAATAATGGCTCATTTGAAAATATTGTCTTTTGTATCAGCATTTATTATCATCAGTTCTAAAGGATAACACTGTACATACATAGATACAAGTTACAAGGGAGTATCAAGTTACTCCTAATACATTCCAAATTGCTTTGAAAAAATCGTTTGAAAGATTGCCCATTATCCTGGAAGTACAGCATTATCTTTTATAGAATACAGCATTAGTATCAGTATTAGATCATTAGATTAGAGTAAATGTACTTGCTTCGCTGGAGAGCAGAGAGTGCAGATTATTTATATATACTAGTTACAAAGTTTGTAAGAGAAAACATGTGGAAAGAACCAGCAACGAACATCGCTGGTACTAGCTTAGCCCCAGGCGTCGCTAGACCTTGTCACAAGGATCTTCCGCAATTTTTTGCACACTGGTACATATAATGGGATTTATTAGTCTTTGCAAAATCCCAATGCAAGTCTACAAGTTATATGCAGTCGGAATAAGTTCGCAGATTCGAACGAAACTTATTCTGCAGAGTGTTGTTATACTATACAATTATCTACATTATCATGGTGGGATGGAGAAAATTGTACATGTAACGTAAATGTGGTAGGCTTGCATTCATATCTATCTATTGTGTTGTTCATGATGTTACAGACAATGAAGTAATTCGCACACAGCACATAGTTATTAGTTTATCTCATACACAGTAAGTTATCTCATACGTTAAGCACGTAGAAATGTGCATCGTCTTGGAACAAAAATTGAAATATGTTTATGTACTTGGTCGGAACGATTTAAGATTAATTTTGCGATGCCGTCAATTATACTCTCATGAATTTCCCGATGCTGGATGTGGATACGGATCTGTCTACTTTAGTTTTAGACATGTCGAGCAGTGTACTTATGGGGTTTATTTACTCGCAACCAAGATGGAAATAATGCCCTGACTGGAACGTAATTGAAAGAAAAGCACAAGCCAAAGTGTTGAGTGCATCGGGGGGCTTTAAAGTTTTCCAAATGCTAAATACTATAGCAAACTTATGGCAGGGGCTATATATAATAGTGTGATAACAATTTCATGGTGAAGCAATCTACGCTTTTTTGTTCTGGTTCTTAAGCATGATTCCTGCGTTTTTTCCTGCATCTTTTCAGAACACCACTCTATCACATAGTTTTAAACTAATCTTGTTCAGCAGTTCCAAAAGCCAGTGCACCTTTTCCCCTCAAGTTTTCTATACAGACGGCTGAAAATACGCATATATGCTCTTCGTCTGCTATTACTTTTTATTATGAGAAAGAATTACCTTTCAAAACTAGAGATTGTCCCTAAAACTTGTCTTTAGGATTAATTATTCACGTAATTTCAAGTAAATGTACACTACTCATTATATAATGTTCTATGAGAAATGATTCAGTCAACGCGCTAGTCTCTCTGTATTTAATGAGTTTTAAGACTCACTTTCAGTGTATTAGTACATGTCATACAGTGGTACGCCAGGACCAGATTAGTTTATAAATGAGAGAAACACCTGAGTTTCTAAGCCATATAAGTTATTGCTTTGCCAGGAGATTAAATTCAAGTAAAGAAGGTTTGACAAAGTTATCAAGCAAGATGTAACTTGAACGTTTTCGACCCTGGCAGGAACAATCTATCTAGATTAGCTTTTCTTAATTGTTGTACCATTCAGTGCGGACACTATAATGAAATTTATTGAGATGCTTGAACTCCATGAAATTTATTATTACCTCCACATTCCAAACCCTCGGGTTGGTGGTAATAATGAATTTTTACATTTCTTTGACATTTTGTAACTATATAGCTATAGTTTTGTACACATCATTATTACGTACGTGCAGACTTACTTTAATGTTATGATTTTTTTAAATTTTGGCCTAGGTTCAAGTGTTTCATGTAAGATAGGACATTTTTATAATGGTCTTAAAGAAAATTAACGGGTTGATTGCTCCCAAATGTGAGTTTTAATTACAATCATTGTGCAAGGTAAACGACACACAATGCATGGTTAGCATATTAAATATATGGGATTTCATTAATTTCAAAGTCATAACGCCCTTATATTTCATAAATATATAGTCTTAATAAATACATCTATTTCTATGTAGGTTTTGATAAACTATCTTAAAATATGATTGCTTTTACTGTACAACAAATGTTTCAACTTGGCGTCCGTCTTTTTACACTTACTGCAGGTGGATGACCAAATGAAATTGTTACAACATTCATGGTCCGACATGTTGGTTCTGGATCATATTCACCATCGAGTGCATAACCACTTACCGGATGATTCTGCACTGCCGAATGGACAGAAGTTTGATCTGCTGGCTCTGGCACTTCTTGGTATTCCAAGTTCTTTGGATCGTTTCAATGAGATCACTCTGAAACTTCAAGAAATCAAGTTTGATCCGGCCGACTACATTTGTTTGAAATTCCTACTTCTTCTCAATCCAGGTAAAAATTGTAGACTTGTAAAAATTATGTATACAGACTTCCGATGAACATTCTTACGCACATCTGTGAATAATAAACTATTTTGAAAATTAATTTCTACAGATGTTAAAGGACTTCAAAGTCGAAAGCACGTCCAGGAGACGCATGACCATGTACAACAGTCCCTCCTTACCTATTGCATAAACTGCTATCCCCAAGTTCAAGTAAGTTCTGGAATTCGGATATTGGGATGAGTGAAGGCATTATTGGTTGTTATACTTATTTTATTCTTCGTTACCGCTATGAAGTTGTTCATTACAGTTATGAATTTGTTTGAACTGTGACTTTGCAGGAGAAATTCACCAAATTGTTGCAGATTCTACCGGATATCCGACAGGTTGCTAGCCGTGGAGAAGAATTCCTGTACTTCAAGCATATTAATGGTGGAGCTCCTACTCAAACTCTCCTCATGGAAATGTTGCATGCGAAGAGAAAATGAGGCACGTGCTTCATAAATTTCCCAAATATTGAGTCTACACTAATAAGATCCTACCGAAATCATCACTACCTGTTTATGTCTCCCGACTCTTCGACGTAGAATTTTATATTATTAAATGACTAATTTAATATCCGTGGGTGAAGTATGAAATAGAATTATGCACATTTTCTATAGCTATTTCTTGTACTTGGCTTTACTTTAGTGTTTTTTGTCGGTAAATTCAGCTATATTTATTTTTTCCAAGAAATTACAATATAACAGTAATATTCTGTAAAACTTCTGTTTACGCCTTTACTACTTCACCTGAAAAATAACAATGTTTTGCGCAAAAAACACATCTACAAAAAATATGTTTTTGCGGCATAATATCCTTTTCTTTTTGTTAGAGTTACACACTACTCTTTACTTTTAAAATATTTAATCTTTATAGCTGTTTATGTGTAAATGCAATATTGTATGTGAACTTTATTTATACTTATGCATTATTATTGTAAAATGTCTTTGAAGACAATCGTTTATCAATAGTTTCCAAATGAGCGAAATGTTGTATTCTCCATCATCGTGTTTGAATTAAGCCGAAGCACATTTATTTTGTCAGACAGCCATACAAGACACACGATGGAACTTATATGACTTAGTATCTCATACGGGGAGATCCGAGGGGGTTTCACATTTAAAATGTACACTCACACTATAGTGCTGCTGAGTGCATTAAATGTATATATATAATATTACAATAATCATTTTTAATTACATTGTAGTTCTATTTATGTACTCAGGACGTCTTGTTCTTGTGGGTAAAATATAGTTACTGTATAACAATTAGGTGAACTAAAATTAATTCTGTTTCTTGTGAATGAAGCAATGTAGAGGTTAAATTGTTTCTATTTTAAAAGTACGAACGAAGTATGAAATTGTAAATCTTCTTACTCTTAAAGTTATGAATCACTGACATATATGTGTGTCGGCCATGTATTTTGATGGAAGGAAGATGTTACTATTTTTAAGATCCTGGACATAAATTTTCACCAAAAAATCACTAAAATGCTTGTGCTTCGCAGTTTATATCAGCTGCCTGCGTACTTATATGTAATCAAAAAATATATTAGAAAATAACTTGTTTAGAAAGGTAAGAGAGAGACATTGTTCGCACAAAATCGACATGTTTCCCAAAATTATTATGTCAGTTTCAAAAGCGTGCACATGTTAAGATACTCTTAACATTTTGGAAGTATGCATTAAGCCTAAGGCAACAATTTAACGTGTTTTGCTACGATATTTAAATGTAAATAAGATTATATGACACATATATAGAGGAAGTTGCTTGCAAGCAATTTTCTGTAAGAATTCTATTTTTCTATGTAGATTTATTACATTTACTGTACTATTCGTATTAGTTGGTGGTATAGTGTTATTATTATTATTATTTCTATTATTTTGTTTTAACTGTGTCAACACAATTATTATAGGTAAACACACACACATAGAAATGGTTATTATAATCAAAAGTAAATGTCGAAAATTTACGTATATATATTTCTCCAACGTTTGGGACAAGTACACCTAACTACATTATAGAAATATGGGATTTATGGGCATCAATATTAAAATCTATATGTATAAATTCAAAATTACCAACTTGATTTTTCTCCAGAAGAATTTATCAAACTGTCAATAGAATGTGAAAGACGCTCTTAGACTTTGTGGCTGAATGTATTTGGCTGAATTGTGAGCCCTTTGGGGACTCGTCAAATTTAATAACCAAAACGATACCTGTCTAAATCTAAAGACATATAAAACATCACGGTTTAAAAAATAAGAATTAACATTATCTAAAAACTTTCCAACAACGCCGTTCAGTGCGACCTATTCTGTACGTTAACAATATTACTAACTATATAAACGTTATGTGCTGTAGCATAATAAGAAAAAATTGAAAACAGAGCTGAGCAGGCATACACAAAGCCAAAAAATTATTTGAAAAAATTACGGAATTAATTAAAAGCATCATACGTAAGTTTCCGAGCCGTCCTCTCACAGGTTGAAGATAATCTTGAACTAAAATATAGATGAAGAATTGTACAGTTTATCTTAAAAATATTTAAAAGTTGAACTTTATTATTATAATATATAAGTATACATACCTAGTTACTAATGTTAGATCGCGTATTGAGGACCGAAACTTTTGTTCTCATTTTATTATTGCTATATCTACATATATATTATATATATACGTTTCTGTTTATGTACTCAGCGTGTTTAGTAATTTGTGTGATACCAAGATCGTAATATTGCTGTTATATGCGTGCACACACACAAAAAATATGAAACGATAAAAATATTATGATGTTATTATTATATTCATTATCATTATTATTGTGTACAGATGTTGAAACTTGTAATATTGTATATAGCTTTAGCTTTACTAAGACTTTCGTGGATTAGATTATAATATAATATATATATATATAGGGAGTTAATGACAGCCGCATGATTGACCTCCATTTATGCATGTGTATAATTAGATGTAATTGAATATTATATAGTTGTGTAGAGAAGCGTATATATGTGGCCGACTATATAGTAAGTATATTATATATTGTTCAAATGTGAGTGGTAAATGCTGATACACCAACGACAACAATCAATCCGCCAGTATAAATAGTAGAATGGTCATCAAATGAATTCTAAATAAAGGGTTCATGATCTACACACTTATTATACTTATGTATTGGTGGTGTTCGGAAGTGTAGTCGTAATGCGTGATTGGCTTAAAAGATATGTGTACCCATTTATTGTTAGCTTGTAGGTTATATAATATAGTACATATTTAATGTTTTTTGTAGTGCATTCTCGTGACTTTAGGCCTAGAATTTATAACGTTGTATAAAATATAATTATTCAATTCAGAGTAATATTATATAAATATATATACCTATATGTAGGATTATCAAGGGTTCGATGACGATGAGGCTACATCTCGAAGTAAAGACAGAAGAGAGAAATATTGTCTAGTTTTGTATTGAATATTGAAAGTTACTGTAAATGAAATGCGTATTTTTGATTTTAGATTGTAGTGCCATTGCCATGTTGTATCTATATAATTAAATGTAAAAATAGGATAAAAAAAAGTTTAGAAACCATGTAGTTACGCTATTATATTTTCTTGTATGTATCTATCAAAATGTAAGAATGATTTTCATCCGCAAGTGAACACTTATTTTGGATTCGATACAATGTTCTTGACCTATATGTAAAATACCCAAAGGCATACACACATCAACATCCTTTTCTATTTCCGTTGTATTTTTGTAGCCAAGTTTACCTTCTTTCCGTAGCCCAACTTTCTTTTTATGCACTTTATTTTCTTAGACTTTCTTTATTGAATATTATTTCCCCTATTTATCGTATAATTGTGTATAGTATTGAAACTTTTTGCTAGCATGGAACTTCTTGTATGTAACGCTTTTACTATACATCTAGTCCGTTTGAATCGCATTGTAAAATAATGCCTACATATGCACAAAATGTTGTGATGTAATCATGCTCGTAAATGTCTTCAAGTCTATTAGAGTTTAAACCCTTCGCACTGCTTCACCTGTATTACTTTATGTTGTATCATCTATTTAATCGCAGTCGAATTCTTTAAACTTTCCGTAGTTTATATATAAGCAGTATTGCTATTTCTTTCTGAACTGTAAAGTAGACTAAAAAGTGTAGGAAACTATTATCTTCTTTTATATTTCTATTACGGTTGTGGTATAATTGCTTAAAATATGTTTCAGAGTTGGCTGAAAACTTTCCTAGTTTCTTCTAGTTCTGATTTAAAAAAATCTCCTTTGACCTTTCACTATACCAGAAAATCACGTGTGCTGATGTTGTATTGTGTTATTATTACTGCTGGCAGGTATAGCATGATGGGCAAAGGTCGAATGCCTGTACTTTATCGGAGTGAAAGTGAGTATGAGTGATGATACACCCAAGTATTTGCAAATGTGACAATCCTTTTTTCTCTGTATCTTTATTTCCGCTAATAAAAAAAATATATATGCATGGTTATATAAATACATATGGTGAGCAAAATAAAAAGATTGCGTGTATATGGAGGAAGAATACAAGTACTCTAAAAATGTGAAATGTGTAAGTGGTGTAATGGTCGACATTCCATTTGTGATTTATAGAAGGCAGTTTGTAGTGGCTCGCTTCTTAAAATGTTTGAGTGCAAATTATTTACATACTCTGTAATAAATGAATATATAAGTATATATATAGATATGTAAACGAGGACATGTTGATGGCATACTTGTGAATTTTGTAGGCTTAGAGATCGCAGGAATAGAAATTAATTTATGTGTAAACAGTGTGGTAGCACCGTATTATATAGAGTAATGAAATCACTTCTTACTACAGTGGTTCATAATCATATGGGAGGGAAGATATGTGTGCGGAAGTAAAATTGGAAAGTATATAATAACATTTAGACATGAAGGATGTTGAGCTATATATATTCCGATTTAACCGATGAGCCTGAGACAATCGATTGTGTTATATATATATACATATATGTGTAGGAACGAAAAATTTACCTGTAGTAAAAATATTTTTGAATTATTGATAGCAGATGAAATTATTGGTATAACGGAAAATGTTGGTATCATAAATGCCTGTAAATTGGAATTCAAAGGAAGCAAAGTTCTGTGACAACGATGGATAATAATGTATGACCATGGTTATTGGAAATGGAAGAAGCAGTGAGACGTGAAAATGTACCTAAAAATTCAAAAACATTGAAATTGGTAAATTGGTTTATATCATAAAGAGTTTAATGTTAGGGAAGACCTGGTTTTGCTGCAAGGAAAAGTATGTAATATATTTCCCATATGATGACAGATTTTTTTAAACACTTGTAACAATCCAAATCACAATTGTAAAAATTAGGATCTGCCATTTTTTTGGTTGCTACAATTTGCAATAGTTTCCCTGAAGTTTGATTTTCTTGAATGCTATATTTAAATCAATGAATTCAATCACGGGCACAATCAATCTTGTTGTAGTTAAACAGTAACAATCAGTCGAAACTTTAATTACGCCACAATCTTTGTATGGTTCTATAGATATGAGTAGAAAAATATTATTCTGAGAAGAAGTATAGCACAAACCTTATTGTTTAGTGCAGGTAATCGACGGTTTTCGGTGTAGAATTGCTCTAATTGAGGGGTAGGAAAGGTATAATTATAAATGGAAAATACTCTGATCAGTGACATTAAAAATACACACAGCCTCATCATGAATCCTCGAATTGTATACCTACTGTCCTCTTATATATAAGCACTATGTATTTCTAAAATAATATAAACTGAAAAGCAAAAATGATAACATCTGTGTATGCTTAACTATACTCGAATGTACCTTCGGAACCATGAAAGTTTAATTTTCAGGTGCAAGTCTTGTTTTCTGTTTTATAGCTGCTGATATATATGTAATATGTATATATGTGTACTTTACAGTAATAATAATTATTCAAGCACCGTAGTGAATGACTGAATGCTAGCCGAAAAATGAAAATTTATGTTGTTCAAGCGTTGTATTATAATGTATAAATATATATATAAATACATATAATTACGTATAAAACATTTAGTACCGATTATAACGTAACTGGATTTACAGTGGAAACGAATGAGAATTAAATTGTCGTGGTTTATTTCTGTATAAGTGTGCATCGTTTTTATGTTGTCGTTCATTTATTTTTTTATATACATGTTTTCATTTTGGTTACATTTTGTCTCCATTTTCATTTTGGTTGCATTTTTATTTCATTTGCATTTTATTACACAGTAATAGTAGCTGAATCGTCCGTCAACATTAATATAATATACGTATTGCCTTATTCTTTTTTTCATCCATTATTTGTTGTTGTAGACTTATGTACTTACTTTCTTTTCCCTATTTTCACCTTTCTCCCGTGTACTTACAGAATTTGTTGTCTCACTGCCGCCATTGTATCATTCCTATGAAAATCCTGCTGAAAACTCTTTCCGAAATGTACACACATACATAACCATAAATTTACCTGCTATATATACAAAAGCGGAATACATCATGCTATCATGCACCTAATACCACTTTTCCTATAAATTATAGATTTATTGTAAAACTAAATGGTAATAAGTATAGGCAAAATAAATGTTGGAAAGGCTAATCCTTTTTCTATATATTATTATTAGTTACAAAAATTAGCTATTATGAAAACAAAAAGTATCGTATCTCTGATCGATGAAGAGTCACGCCGTACCTGTTTGATAAGTGAAGATCGATGAATCACGATATAGAGATATATTTACAAAATTATTTAATAATTAACTACCTATATAATCTTCGTAGAACGAGCTGGAGAACCTATGATGATGGATAATAGCTCGAATGTTGAAAATTCGGATATAAATGAAACGTTTATTGGAAAGATGTCTAAATGAAAAGGTTTCTATGGCGAGAGTTAGAATCTCTTTTTCGTATATATATAGCATTGCTTGCAAGTTACGAGCGATAATCATATAGCTGCAAATTTTAAAAATATTGATGTATTAAATGTGCTACTAAAGTTAAATTAAATGTGAGCTAACTGAGTTGCATTTATAGGTTTGCATGACATAATTTCATTGTTCTGTGAACATGCAACCTGTATTGCATGATTAAACCTGATTGGATGGAGATTCACGTATGTAAGTTTGTTTCTCACTTTACATGTGAGGACACTGGAGAGGATACTATTTAAGTAACTATAATTAACTATTATAAACTTTCATCATCAACGTAATAATACTATTGTGCAAAGCAAAAGGCAGCATTGCCCGTGTAATTTAAATGTCATATTGTACGGGAGCAATGAGGTGTTTCAAAAGTGACTTGACTATAGACCTGTATATATGAAGATTTTCCAAATCTCGATGACAAACAACTGCACGTCACTGCATCAACAAAAGTGAGGATGAGTATTGATGATGACATACATAGATACACATATATTTGTAATTACGGAACTATTAAATGTAATGAGTACCATCGTTGTCACTATATAATTAAATTTGTTGTATTTACTAGAGAAAATGAACAGGAAACCTTATTCATGTTCACTAATAATAATAAGTGTTTCTGCCAGAAATCGTTAAGAAACGAGTTCATTTTAGATGAAAATCAAGAAAATGGTAAGTCCGTAAGCAATTCATTATATGTGTAATAAGTATATACTGCTTTGACGTCAATAAAATGATGAATTTATGTGATAAAAACTATGATCCTGATTTATAGCATACAAATGCATCAAACCTAAAAATCTTTGAAGTATTTGCAGAAAGCGTCAGACATCGAACAGTGCAAACGTAATGATTACATTATGAAATTAAAGAATCATGTATACACCAAGGGTTAACATAATGCGAACAGATTTATTTTTGTTACTTTGCACTTCTGAAATTAATTACATTGAAGTACAGGTAAATTATAAGGAAGAAACTGAAACTACTATAATATTATTATAGAAGTTTATACTCCTAAACAGTAGTGGGTCCTATTAGCAATAAGTCTAAATTCGATAAATTATTTTTATGTTTGGAGTGATCAACCAAGTCCGTGATTGTCGATTTTAAAATAAAGATAATAATAATAACCGTTATGCATATTCTAATTACAATCACATCGGAACCAAGTTCTGTACAAAAATCCCCTATTCATACATATTAAACGTACAACCGTACATTTCAGGGACTCACAGTGTGGAAGCATGTAATCAGGCACGAAGAGTTTGTTTTTACGTCATATTTAATAACTGAGCTGCAAGGTTTTTGCATTGAGAGGAATTTTCCTTCGAGCAATTGTATAGGTATTATACATAGAACAAAATTCAGAAAAATTGCCTTCAAAGATGAATGTACCCAAATTAGAGTACAAACATGATAAGATATTAAATGTAAATGCGATTGGAGGTAAAAACATACGACTATAATAAGACGATATATACCGGGTTGTGTAGCCGAAATCAACAGCACATGGATGAATATCGACTTTGTTACTATGATTTAGTATACTGTTGCACTGCTTCCGCTGGGCAGGCTACAACAATCATCCTGGACAACAAAATGGTATATGTGGTAAGTCAAGTAAAACTACTAACAAGCAATGCGAAAAATCCAAGTAATAACTCCACCAAAGAGTTTTAGATGAACCAGGAGAATCGCCTAGTAGTGCTAGTAGTAATAATATCAGTCAGTGTACACACACAAAAAATTGCCATTAATAACTACTTTACACAGTTATCTACACTTTGTGATTGGAAATATGTCAAGACCTAAATGAACTACCTATGTATATATGTATGAATACAAATATCATATTCTTCAAGATGTGATTGATCGTAAATTAATTACATAGCAGATTAATATTTCTTATTGTAACATCCATGGAAACATATATAGGAAACATATTGAACAGCACAATATGCACGCAAGGCACATTAAAAATATCAAAGGCAAAAACTATTTGCTAGTCTGGTTCCTAGGCCATTCAATTGCATGATTCGCCATAGTTATAGTTACACTTTACTAATAAGTTAACACTGTAGGCACTTTAAACAGTTAATGCTTAAACAGACAAATGTAAGTTATGGATATTTTTAAGGCAAGAAATAACTGTTCACAAATCCTAGAGAAGTCGCACAAAACAATATTTTCCTTTACGCGTTTAAGAAATTGAGCCACTAATCGAACAGGAAAACCTGTGACAACATGCATACAGGTATCTTCAAGTTTACATCGAATTCTGACAGAGACGTCCTATTGAGCGATTACGGGATCTTACAACGATATTACAATCAACAGGTATCAAAATATTGATTATCAATTATCCTTTACAGACAGGAAAACAATTTCTTTCGTCCAGATATTGAAAGTTCTAAACAATGTTATGTATAGACAATTATTACAATAGGAATATTCCTTCACGTGCGCGATTGGTTCTGTGGTGGGTAACGTTTACAATCTGCTAGTACATATATTTTTATTTATTGTTGTTATTATAATGAAGTCAAATCACATACATTTTTCTTAACATCTGACTTTGAAATAACTGCTTTCAAAAAATAAAGAACAAACTATTAATAATTAAGTAGAATGCTCTCCTTGACTTCGCTTGAGCCTAGCCCGCAAACGACATGTAACATGCACTCAAGGATCCCTTCAAGAGTTTCAATACACTACTTAAGCTGCCGGTCTTGATATATCGCTAAGTATTTGTAAAAAACTATTATATCAGTCAGCTGTACTTGGTCAAGATCAGCACCAATCAGCCATATAATTAAAATCCTTAAATAACTGATGATGGGCATCAGTTAAAGGATAAGGCTCTTTGGGAGGTGTTAGCACAGGCTTTTCAGATGTGAATTCTTCATCGAAATTAGAAACATCCTCTAAACTTTTCACAGTTGGTATAAATGGTGGTTTCACTTTACGCGCTAATAAATCATCCCAATGTATATTTCGGAAAAATGCTTGTTTCTTCACGTCTTCGGCGTCTCTCTCTGAGGATCCTAATCGCCTTTCCGGATTTTTCCTCAGGAGTCTACAAACACGATGAAAGGCACAGTGATAAAAAACTATATTCTCAGCAGCTGAATTGTATATGTTGGACTGAAAATCACGTGGAAACCTACCGTCTCATTATGGCAATAGCTTCAAGTGATAATGATCGAGGGTATCGTACTTCCTCGTACACTATGGCGTCAAACACTTCTTCTTCATCATCACCGGGAAAAGGAGATTCTCCCACCAGCATTTCATAAATTAACACACCAAGTCCCCACCAATCAACAGCCCTAGTGTAAGATGGTTCAGTCAAGACTTCAGGGGCAAGAAATTCTGTTAAGTAGGTACACTTCAATTAAAACTTCGGCAAAAAATAATATCATACACAATTGCACATATGAGCGCAGTCGGCAGTCAGTACGACTGGAGCATATGTACCATATCTTCAGAATTCAACTTCAGAGATACCATACTTACATACTACAATATAATTAATACAAATAAACAACAATTGTTTAAAATTCTCACCTGGGGTTCCACAAAATGTGTTTGTCCTATCGCCAAATCCTATTCCTTCCTTACAAAGGCCAAAATCTGCCATTTTAACGTATCCATCAGTATCCAACAACAGATTATCAAGCTTCAAATCACGGTAAATAATTTTATTTTCATGAAGAAACTGCATGCCAAGAGTTACACAAGCTGCATAAAAGACAGCTCTTTCTTCTGTAAATACGTCAGCATGAATATGCATCATCAAATCTCCTCCCGCTGCATATTCCATCACAAAAATCACATGGGCTTCGGTTTGAAAGCAAGAAAACAGGTTCACCAAGAATGGATGTCGAATAGAATTGGCAACTTCGAAAATTCTCTTTTCAGCTAAAAGAGATTCAACCTCTTCACGAGAAATTATGTCTCCTTTCTTCAAGGCTTTCAAAGCAAAATACTCTCCGGTGTTTTTGTACTGTCCCAAAATTACCTGTTTGTAAGAGATAAATAATCAAGTTAGACAGTTATTTACTGCATCCATAAACAATGTACTGACTACTCGAGTATTATACATACCTACATGTATGAATTAATCAACTAATTCATTTAAATAAAACAAGAATTGATTCGCATACTTTTCCAAAATGCCCCCTTCCAAGAACACTGATGAGACGGAAATTGTCAAAAGTCATCCCTGTGAATTGGGATGCTCGCCGTGACTCGTAAGCTGAGTCGCGATCCCTGAAAGGTTCCGGAACTCTTGGCGGTGGAGGTGGAGGTGGCTCTTCATACGGAGGCGTCTTGGGTAACCACGCAAAGAAACAAACGAAAAGCAATTTAAATTTTAGCCTCAACAAGTCATCGATCATTATAAAAATACAATTCATATCCCAGCCCCGTTTACAAACCATTTAGAGGTAGTAACACAAACATGTACATATACACCATACAATAATTTTCAAGGACTATCACCAAAATCCCTTGTAATAAAGTTTATTTTCTTTTAGGAACAATGCACAAAAAGGAAGATAGTAAAAGATGCATCATATTATTCTTAGCAAGTTCACATAATACAACCAAAAACATACATAGATGGACAAGTTCCACACCATATAAAATTAATTTAAAACCACAAGTACAGCGTGAAGTTCTCGTCATATAATAAGATGACCTCTGAGATATCACTGCCTTGTTAGCAACTTTTAATAAATTCAAAAATAATAGCTTTTACTTTAAATAATTAGCAAATACTTATCTCAAACGTACACAAGTTTCTGTTCTTCAAACTGTACATTACAATATAAATTCCAAAAACAGATATTTAAATAGTTTCTGTACTTATAAAAATAGAATTAAACGTTTTACTTATTCATATAGCAAGAAAATCTCATGGTCATGTTTGTTTTGAAACGAAAAAAACATGTGTTCAGAAACTAACAGAGAACAACATTGTGTACCAAATTTCACACATTAAAAACAGCCTCATGCAACGCTAATGCAAAATTTTGACGAGCAACCAACAGACAATCATATAATTTACGAACACAAAACAGTAATATACTCAGCTTCAAATATTTACTATTTGTAGCAAAGAACAAATGTTCGTCATTTGACAAAAAAATGTGACCACCTCAGCATACCATCACTGCAATCTCGTATAATCTACTATACTTACACATAAAACTTACAAAGCAACAATGATTATACAAATGGGGTCTAGATTGACAGCCAACTACAAAAATAGATTTCATTACGTCGCCTTCAGTCCCAATTTACCACTTGTATAGCCTAGCTTTCTGACTAAAAATTCGTAATAATAACAACGCTTTTGTGTATCAGTCCTTTGATACTCGCCAAAACATTGAAACCTCTTGGCAAGTTCAGTAAGAATGAATTAATTTCCCCTCAACTAAAAACCAAAAATGGATTAAATTCGCCATTTCCAGTGGAATTTCAAGGGTTATATTTTTGTAACTATTACATTTAATTTAATTTAAACATATAATCATAAATGAGTTACTACAATATGAATACAAACCCTACAAATCATTTCCATCCTCAAAAATTTCGGACCACCAAGTGAAAAATGACAAGGCCAAACTATATGCCTGAAGCACCTGAGACAACAATTTCCATCATTCAAAAAATCGACCGTCGTTCAAGCAACACCAAATACTATAACTACGATATTGACATATAATTGTACATAACATTAATTAACACTCCAATTAAGTTAGTCTCCCCCCAGCATTCCCACTCCCACAATAATATAAGTATAACACTCAGCATAGACAGATGAGAGATTCCAATTTTACAAACATTTAGTAAAAATTAGATATCCAGTCTCTATTAATAACTATTCTCTACTCTCACACTGAAAAATGTGACATTCAAACCAACAACTTATATAACACAGGAGAGGTGATAGACAAGGAAATATTTTTGGTTTTGATAGACACAAATATTATAATTGAGCCGAGAAAGAAGAGATGGGTTGTGGACAAAATATACCTCCTCTGCCTCATCGTCAGGGTAGTCAACAAACGGTTCATATGAGGAAGACTCAGGAGTCCCACCACCATTCAAGGCACCATCCAAAGTTTCAGTGTCAGTGTCATCCTCATCTCCAATTATTTCAAACACTTCCGAATATCCCAGGAATTCGAACTCCCTCATCATATTCTACAGTTTTACAATTTGGTTAAGTTCAAAAAAAACTTCATAACATAAAAAAAAAGTTAAAAAAAAGAAGTAAAATATCAACTATTCACATTGCTTCATTCAAAAATTAAATGCATGGAAATAAAAGAAAACATACAACAACAAAAAACATGGGGAATCCATGAAAAAAATGTACGGAACGTTCTCAATTTTCGAAAAACAAAATTTGATAAAACATCTTCCAAGCATATTTCTAAAACCACCCTTCCAGAAAATAGTAATATTGTAATTACAAAAAAAAAGTGGAATATATTAGAATGGTCAACCACAGTCTTGTACTTTTAAAACGTGCCTAATAAACTGCTCAAAGTGCCTGTCAAACTTGCTCGTAAATGTAATTATGTGGTGCACCAGCAGGGATGTCATGTAAACATAAGTAAAGACCACCACCAAAACCAAAACTAATTATTATTATTGTAAAAGCTATAGTCGCTGTAGTAAATACAATACCGGAGTTATATAAATGAAGTACTATATTCCCTTTCCAAAATGTTATTGTAATTTACTGCACTTGGTGAGAAGATACTGCAAGTTGAAATTGGTGAGTATTTGAGTGTTAAAGGGTTGTCGATACCATAAGTGCAAAGTGTAGGAATTTCCTCGGCGAAGTTCGTTACTTCTCTCTCCACCTCTTTCCCATTGATAGGTATGAGCAATTTAGCAGTAATTAATTAAATACACATCCTCATGTAGATTATTTCTCAAATATCTACACAATGCTCCGCGTATTCTAGTACATATATACACGCTGCTCAATTATTCCTTTCTAAAAATTTTCAACATACACATACCCTATCCTAAAAAGCACCGAAGTGCAATTTAGTACAGCTATGTAGATTCGTGTAGCACACTTCAGTCACCTTTCTCAGCAATAGATACTGCTTTTCATTCCTTTCAAGAATCGGGATAATTTGTCACTATATACGTAAATCACTGTGAGAATTAAGAAATAGTGCAGCAGAGCTTTAAAATGTGAAAATCACCGTTTGAATAAAAAAATATATGGAAATCAATCCAACAATAATAATAATAATAAAAAACTGAGATGCAGCAATGCAAATGTATTATATACCGATTATTAATATACTACTAGTATGGTAACATTGAGACTACGTGTGTTACTTGAATCCAAATATAATGTTCTCCTTCTTGAACAATCGATTTTCTTAACGAATAACCAAAACTCCCCAACAACTAAACTCTCAAGTCAATATACAGATGAGCCTCCACATCTGACAATGAGAAACTTTAAATGATTACCTTGGGAGACTAACTACTCTTGGCTCGCTATATGGCTCAAGTTTTGCCCATAACACAGGTTACAGCCTACTCACCAAATAAGATTACCAAAATAAAACAACCATATAGTAGGATTTTTTTCTAAAATATATCTTATATGCGTGGTTACCAAGTATGAAATTTATGTGCAGGCAGTAATAATACACATCGACCGTTGCATCTTGTAATTTCTGCTCTCAAAATTATGAAGTCATTTTATCTGTATTATGCCGTTGCATTCAATTGATTCTTTCCATAATGGAATAAATAATAACGAAGTTAAAATTGTGTATTATATGCACGCATCAAATAACAGCTCCTTTAAGTAAACCGTCAGCTGAAAATTGTTTCATGCATCTTCTAAATAATAATAATGAGTACATTCATTCAAGTGGGTGCTTAAGAAAAAATCAACACATTATTTCAAAAGGACAGGCATTAAGTGTATCTAGGTATGTATGTACGCATATGTATGTGTAAGTACAAATAATTGCAAGTGCTTTTCAATGAATAGAATTGCATATATACTTATACTTATAACATAAAAAGAATTCTCTCAAGGAGTCCTTCCGTACCCGCCTACAACAAACCTCCAGGTGATGTTGTTTTTGTTCAATCCAACAACAATCTTCTTGGTCATAACCGTTGTAGTAATTACAGTCGCTCGTCCACGAGCCATTACGACTCAAGCCACGAGTTAAACTATTGGTTCTCTCGATCAAGGAAGATAGCCGTATAGATGGGTGGTGACTCTGGGATTGAGATGAAGACGAAGAACTCTGATTTAATGACGAGGAACCTGAAGATGTACGACAGAGCAATGCGGGATAATCTAAAGTCCTGGCAGAGCAGAAATTAACATACACACCAGCTCCTCCGTCCTGCTCTTTCAAATTTCTATCCAAAAATACAATTTCCTCTTCCTTCTGCCCCTCCTCAGTATTTGCATTGTCATCATCCCCATAGTCACCATCACTACTAATATCCACATGTTCTCCATCATCACTACTAGTAATATCAACAACCTGTGCTCCAGGTTGATTATACCTAGGATATTCATTGTCATTTTCGTCCTCATCCCTACTGTCATTAATAATAGTATACTTTTTTCCTCGTTTCAGCTTCCTAATATTAGCCTTCCTCTTTAAATTCGATAATTTCCACCACTTCTTCCGGGCAACTTCTTCCGTTTCAGAAAATGAGGAAGAGGAGGAGGAGGAGAAATCACAACCACTATCTCCGTTTTCTTCTTCTTCTCCTTCCTGCTCCATAATTACACGTACACAGGAGTGCTTCGGGTCGTAATATAGTGAATTTCCATGGCAATTGCATGCCGTTGACTGGACGGCACTGGGCTCCTCAACTTCTGCAGGTGGCAATTCCGTGCCAAAGTATTGCCGCCTGACTATAACAGGTGAGGATAAGACCGAAGAAGGTACAGGAACTACCGGGGTAGGAGATACACTCCTTCTCTGCACAATGTACAACATGGTGCACAACTCGTGTCTCAAACGAAAGAGAGAACTGTTTCACCAAAAGCGATCACTAGATAGATACTGACCCAACAACTACACGGCACACTAGAGTAGTTTATCCACCAGCCTATGTCCACTAAACACTTACGTCAAAGAGCATCATCATGTGCAAGGAACAGAACAACAGATGATGACAACAACAAGGAGGGATCTTATTATTCACAAAATATAATCAGAGGAGGAATACCGGCCAAAACATCGTTGTGATATCACAAACAAAATATGTAGCCCCACTAGTAAAAAGTAGGATTAGATGTCAGTCTATACCATCATAATTCTCCATAATAAAGTCACAGTTTGTTAGTTAAATTGAACACTATAGTAGATGAGCACCGCACGAGGTAACCAACTGAGACCTACTGACTTTTGCTTTTACTCTGACTGTATACGACAGCAACCAAGTCAAGGGAAATGGAAAACTATATAATATATATATATATATTATATTATTGATCTCAGAGGAAATAATCCCACGACTACCCACAAGGTAATGAAATCAACAAGCGCGTCAAACGAATCATGAGAATGTACTATGATATATGTATGTAACTTTCTTCGTCTTCATCAATCTATATTATGCACTATGCAATTTCTTTTGTATGTATTCCGATACAATATAATTAAGTTTACTTAGACGTCAGTGTAAACTTAACCGTCCGAATAGACACACACAAAAAATGCACAAAATTGAGTTTGCAACACGGATTTACTTTTCGTCTATATACTGTCAGCACTTTTTCTTTTCTGCAATGGTTGTTCAAACTTAGATGAAGAACAATTTAAATAAAATAAGTTTCACATTTTCTTTCTTGAAGAGAACTTACTTAGTACGTATCTCCAACACTGGCACCACCAAACTTTATGACAGACCTATATATGTATATGTAAACACATGGATATTACAAGCAGGTGGCCCTTGTTGTTTTGTAATGGCAAAAAAAAGCATAGATTCTTTGCTTGATGAGAGTAAACCAATGCCAAGAAATCGACAAAGCTTGTCATCTAAGTGCATACAAGTACATGTGAATAGCCATACAACACATGAGTTCATAACCCCTTTTTCAAATGGGTAAACCACTCAGGTTACCTAATTTGGACACTAGCACTGCAGACACAAAATAATAAAGTCAAAAGGGAAAAAGAATGAAGATCCTAAAAAACTCTACTCTTCCTACCTACGTGGAAATTTAATGCAAATTCTTTCGTATACTTCGCTTCTTCTTCAAAGAAGAAAATACAGTTTAACGGCAGGAGCTTACATTCTTCCGTGGGATAATAGCATTGTGAGATCGTTCACATGCAAATAAGTTTAAAATTTTCATTCGACGTCCAAAATGTGATTAATGTTCGCTTGCATGAGAAGAAGGCAATACCCATAACACATGTACATATATTTAGGCCGACAAGAATCTACTACAGAGCTGCTACTTATTCTTAACGAGACCCTACACGTGTTCGCCACACTTAAAAAATCTGGATTAGCGGATACAGTGCTTGAGTTTTTAGTAGGGAATCTCATTGTCAATTTAATGGAAAGTTCATAAGCTCGCTTTATCACTTAATTATACGCAAAAGGTGACAGCGGGGTTTCACTCCTTTTACTTAAAACCTAGTGTTTTAGTATTTTAAGTGTGATTAAGGTGACGTTCTTGCTAAAATGTTATTCGGGCTATTCTTTCTCTAATGAATACCACAAATCACAATTATATATGCGTCCGCTTCCTATACATATGAAATTATGCATAATTACCAAATTTACTTCCTTAAACCAGGAATTTCATAGGATTATTAGATACCTGATTGAGCACACTAAACAAGTATCACACAACATGACAACATGAAACAAGTGTCATAAATGACATGAACGATTGCTCTAACCCAGTACGGATCTATTCCGATCGATCTAGCCTTAATCCGTTACTATCGGACAGGATCAGGATCACATATATTGATTACCGAATGTACCTACAAACATATGTAATTATATTTAGTACATAGTAATTCGCCTTCTTTGCACACATGTTTATTAAATGTGATTAGACTGCATGAAAATAGATACTCAAGAGAACCTTTCACAATAACACCAATCTACTTGACTGTACTAAAAAAGGACAACGGTTCTGCGACCATTTGGTCAGACAAATTAAAAAAGAATTTTAATAACAAGGCGCCTTATCTGCTGGTATACAACAACAATACACAGCAAATAAACAAAACTTGTACTTCTAGTTGGACATGTGAATAACAACCCTCGAAATTGCAATGACAAGTGTCAAATACACCCGTATGCTCTAATAAGAAATCAAATTCCACTGACTGAGTGAGTGGCTAATTACTTTCCGACTGAAAATATGTAATTAAACAGCAAAATAGAATAATACACAAGGGTGATTATTATTACAAGTATATGCAGATCCTGTAGTCAAAATCGACCACCAGAACACGATCCCATTACAAAGACACACAGACTGACTGCTCACACTGCTCCATTGACCGAACCATAATACCCTTGTCAAGATTTGACTGCTTCACAAAGGAATAAATTCTGAGAAGGAAAGGAATAATGTAGATATACTAGAATTATTTTTTTTTTCAAATTTAAATGCCGGAGTTGAGACGAATTGATAAGGAGTATACGTCAACAATTCCTTCGACACTTCAGATTTATAGCGTTTCTTCCTTCAATATTCCTTTCTTGGTGAACGAACCAAGGCTGTATAATATATATGTACCTACGTACATTTGAGACGACTTGCGGAGACACATGGATCGTACTCTCACATAATAATAACAACAACAGTGGTGATATAGACAACAAAAAGATTCGAGAAGTGGTATTCTCAGCTCTGCCACGCCTTATGAATTATTTAGCCAACATATATTATAAGTACAGATAACACTAAAGCACCTGAATCGAGTAATAACGACAAATAGATACATACAATGATTTAAAGTATGTATACCTGTCTCTGTCTTAACTCCTGGGTTATTATATTACGGCAAAAGAAGAATCAACTACTACACACAATAATATACACAAGCCATCCCATGTTCAAAAATCAATTTTTGTCTGTCAAGTATGAATGTCAACACTGTAAGTATAAGACCGTATAACCTTTCTTTGTTATCCATCCCAATCACAAAACTGAAAGTTTAATGAAAATTATCCTTTTTTACGTTCAAATACGTAAGCTAAAATATGTACTTTTTCCGTATCCATCTTTTCCATCTTGGATTACGACATCGACAAATTTTTTCAAGTAAGTAGAAGATACATCAAAGCTGGTGGGCATATATAATTATGCTACTATACTTTATCGAAAGGTTAACTCAAAGAATGTTATCGTAGTGAATAATAATTTATGTAATAATTTATCGTATAGATTCCATCATATACATACATCTGCAATTAAAATACGTTCAGTACTTTGGAAAATGTCGCGTGAATTTTTTAACAAATATAACAAATGACATTTAAAGAATAGTACAACAACAAAAAAGAATCTTCAGCACTGGCCAAATAAAATGTGACATAACTTAAAAATTGGTCATGTGTCTAGCCTTCTTAACCCACAATAATCTAATCCTAATGTGGGTAATAAAGTGCCATTTGGTTGATTACACGCTATTAATAAGGCGTTTCGTAAAGGTTTATCAGTCATTTTTAACCACATAAGCTCAAAGTCATTCGAGTTGGTGAGGCAATCATAAGAGAAGACGAAGAAGAAGAAAATATATTGTGTACATAAGTACCTTTAACCGGTCAAAGGTAATGTTTACTTCAAAAATGTGGGCACAGTAAGTAAACAGCCCTGAGAAATTAAATTCGCTCGGAATTCAAATATAGAGATGCTTATGTAAAAGATCAGATGGATTGAAAAAGTACACTTTATTTAACAAGCTACAAGCTATTACTGACACCTAACAAGATTGACTAAATATTCCATCCACCCATCATTTGCTACGGCATGTGAGAGCTCTCAATATTGTTCCTTTTTACTCCAATGCAATGCTATAAGTATACATAACTCTAGAAAAATGATCCGCCTGTCATAATTTTAAACGGATTTCTTTCAATACGTGGGTCGTAATAAAACGAAATGCTGCGATAGTCTAGTTTTTATGAATCCATTTAATGCACGCATTTCAATATATTTGCAATAAATTAAACGTTATTAGTGCAGTGATATGCAATTACTTCAATCCAAAATAAGTTAAATTGCAATCTTCCATCTAACTTCGTATACCCGCATATACAGATATAAACGTGTTTCCCATATCTGCAGTTTTGTTTTCCGTGGATAGAATGAAAATATATAAACAAGGTAAACAAAGAATAACGTAACAAAACCAAATTACTAAATATTATTATCACCTTTTCTAAATAAAACTTTTCCTTTCAGGACTTTAGAATGTCAACAAACAATCATATTTGGGGGAATGCATTAAGTATATCCACGTTTTTCGTTTCCCACCATCGACAACATAACATGGATAATAACAATAATAGGATGAGATTTGTTTACATTTCGTTTGGACATGTAATTTGCGCAAGTTTGGTTGCACACATTTGACAGGAACTCTACCTCGCTTCGTAACTCTTTTGTTCCGTAGTTAGACTCGAATATATCAAAAATATCCATACATGGGTAGCATGTCAGCCCAGTTATGCATACATATTCGCATGCACTTTGATCAATGCCAGAAAGGAAAGCTGATGATGATGATGATATCTTCAAAATAATGAAAGCTACAATAGTATGAAGTATATACGGGTCGTTAAAAATTTCGTTTGTTGAAAAATGTAAACCAAGGTATAGGTTATTCATAATAGAAAAAAACATGGTAGTGAACAAAATAAAACATTTTGAAAATACATAATTTTTTACATCAATAAATAATGATCTTATTGTGGCTCTCAGAGTGTCAGCCTCTAAACAGTCATCCATGGTTGGTATCGGTATATATCCCGGAGGGATCCGGATACCAAATCATGAAATGTGTATTTTTAACGTGTGGGAGTACTAGTATAGAGTTACGTATTTATATGTATACGTGATAAAAACAGCCGAGCCAGAACAGATGCTGTATCCCAACTTATTTATGGACAGGCACAGAATCACAGCAGGTGCACAACTTAATTGAGTCAAGGTGAGGATGAGAATTGTTAACATGAAATAATAAATTGCGACCTTACGAGCAGCACGACTGACGACTACCACTCTGACATCCAAAATATCAATAAATACCAATAGACCTACTTATAAGTTCGGTAGTCCCTTGTAGGATTGTCCCATGCCAAAGCGAGTATATTAACCACACAACGACACAGTCGTAGTCATGATGTAAGGAAATTTTCAGCTATCAATCAAACCCAAATGTCGAGCACACTCCCTGAATTGCAATTGCAGCTGAGAGTATATATTATGTTAAACTTACAATAACTGATAGTCTTCAATTTATCAAATGCTACATGGTAAAAAATTATTATTGGCCAATACCTTATGAAGACTGAGCTATAGTATATTTAAGGAATTCTACATCAATGATAATGACAAATATACATTCACCAACAATCTGACGTTGAATATATAAGAATAAAATAATATGCAATAGTATAGCAATAAGTTGTAGTGGTAATTCTTCCAAGTCCATTCTCATTAATTTTTCATGCTCGAGAATTATTTTGTCCGAAGTATCTAATAATGTAATGGAAAACCCCCTGCATTGGGATCAATCAACTCGTTAACACCAGGCTATGCTTTAATTGATTGGAAACCAGAGTCTTCCCACTAAAAAGTGATAACATGCCAAATACTTTTAATAGCGGCTTCATGTTTGGAATCAAACTTGACTACTGTAACTATTGCCATTTTAAATTTGCGAGTATCCAACTCTTTTCTCTATATATGCTAACTAATACAAAACATGGATACAGCATAAGCAAACGCACCAGGATACTGTGCTTTGTTGAAAGGGATTTCACGAAGACAGAAGATTGCACGATTTCATTTTTATGCATGAATAACTGTTTTGCATGCATTCGGCGCACATTACTTTTGTAGTTACAGAAGTTGCTTTTCCAAAAACGCAACTGTCTTGGTTATAAATACCAAGTACACACTTAATGCCAACCTACGCTATGAAATACTACGGGCAACTGCATCACCCTTATCTAATCAAAACGTTTTGCCAAAGCTAACTGACAGAGAAATGCAATTAGCAACTTGTATGTATGTAAGTACTTTAAAGTTCATGTTGCGAACAATATCACGTATCCAAAATATACATATGTACAAACAATATAAGTATACATAGATACATTATATGCCATAATTTTATACATGTATATTCGTCTCAGGTTAGATTAATGCTTTATCATCTGCATGTATAGCATATAGCAAGTCCGTTCATTTACATATGCCATGGCATAAAGGTACTTATAGAACATGCATTACATTATAACTGCAAATGCACCACAACTTCAGTTCAATATAAGAATAATTTTAAAACAAATTAGTTGTTTTCTTGCTTGATTATACGTGTTACCGTAGTCAAGAAGGTATACAGCAACAATGCACTAACAGGATCTCCAAATTTGAAATACATGCAAATATTTATCATAATCTTGCTTATCATTATTACTCGCGATTTTTCTTCTGGTGGTCTCAACAATTTTATACCTAGAGTTTGGATATCCTTTGACAATTCTCTTGGCATCATTTGAATATATATTTGTAGACAAGATAGATACAGAAAAAGATAGCTCAAAATTAGAGACATATGCAATGCGCCTTTTGATAAATGACGAGTAACGACTATATAAATACTTAGGTCGAAAAAATGTACAATTAAAAGTCTTCCAGAGCTACAAGCTACAACAAAATAATCTTATTGGTCATTCATCTCGAAAGTGAAATGACGAAATTAATATGCGCACTTTTACTTATGTACTAATGATTTGATGTCGGTATATATGAAAACAACCCCGTAATTTCTAGATAAACGATAGCCTTTGAAACTGTCTATGATTTGGTAAATTTCAAGGGACGGGACTCTGGCTATTCGTAGAGAAAAACATTCCGCAATCCATTTGTCCAAAAACATGGTAAAAAAATGAAAACAAACCGCAGACAGGAGACAGGTACGCAGATAGTACTTACTAGTCGTAGTTAACTAGAATTAGCTTACACCTACTAGGTTAAATAAAATCAAAGTAATAAGGTGTAAATTAACTTACTGTAACTTCGATCTCCGAAGGTGTAGTGACCAGCACTGGAAATACAGGTTGTTTCTGAATAGATGAAGCTGAATTTGGAGTAGCAGACTTGATTCCACCAAATGTTACCATGGTCGGCTGGGTATTCGACTCTGCAATTATATCTGCCTTGGACGGAATTTGTGACAAATCTAACTTTGGAGGTCTTGGAGGGGCTGCTGTAATTGTCAACAAATAAGACCGTAACATTAAAAAAATTTCCCAGTTTTCCTTTCGATAATATTTCCTTATCGATAACGCGATAGGTCAAATTTATGCATAAATATAATGACTAATAATTCAATATTTACATTGTGTTGTAGGAACAGGATTATTATTGAGTATATGTGTTGAAGGGTGCTGATAGTTAGCAGACGAAGGAAACTGTGGCGCGGCAGTGGGCGTCGTAGGAGTTGTCGGTGTCTGAGACTGATTTGGCATCGTTGATCTCTTGATAAGGCGGGTCCAAGTAGCCACATTGATATTCATCTGAGTGGGTCGAGGAACATTTTTGCCTTGTTGTTTGAAAATTTTCTTTTGCCGTTGTAGCTTCGGTTTTCTTGAGATCATTGGATTGAGGAATTTTATCTAAAATTCAATCAAATGCATAAATTACTATTTCATTCAGTTACCGCAGGCCAGGTATTTCCGTACTTCACTATCTCTACTCTTAAGTAATTATACTTATATTAGGTAAACGGATATTTAGAATGACATGAAAACCAAGAAACATACAAATCGTCTATGCCAGGATAATATAAGTATAAAATACATAAATACAGATACTAATATAATCCTTGTCTTACCTCTGCAAAAAGAAGTCCTTGGGGTTCCAGTTGAAGAGCCATACCATGGCGAACATCGTCGATGAATTCTTCTAATCTTAGGAATTTTACAGCACATAAAGATCTGTAGTCTCTCCAATACACATCGATTTCTAATTCTCGAGATTTATCTAAATCGATGCTAAAACGTTGATCCCACGCTTGTTGTGAGCACGCTTTCCAATTTGTCTGAGCAACAGTTTGGTTGTCCAACTTCAGTACAGCCATTATTTCATCTAAAAAATGCGTATTAAGATATTAGAATGTCATCAAATGCTTTTATTGCTCAGCAAGAATTAACACAGCAGCCAAAACAATTAAAACCTTGTTGCTATTTATCAAATATATACAGAAAATATAGATTTTTGTACTATAACTACAATATCGTCAAATCAACTACTAAAACAACAAAGAAGCAAAAAACTATGTAGGTACACACAGAAAGGTTAGAAACGACAGCATAAATGTTACTTATTAAATACTTTATATGAAGCCTCTCCACTGGAAAATTATAGCAGCAGTAATTGCATCTACATACCACTATCTAATATTTTTTAAAAGCAAATCTTTAAAGCTGGACTAACTATGTGATGCAAAAATTGTAAGTCAATTTATTGTATTAACTGGAGCAACCAATTGAAAGATAATAATAAACGAATAATTGTTACCCTTGTCCACTTACACTGCTTGGTTAACTTATTGTCACACTGTTTTTAAGTATAAGTAGGCTTGCTTAAAGAACTTCTCACATTTGGCTAAATGTACATTGTCGTAATTTTGTAGTACCATGAAAAACTATTTTAACTCTAATAAACATAAAGCAAAATGACTGGTATCCATCAGAGCAGTTCCGTGTACGAATTTGTTCCGATAAAATAATTTTTAAAACATTTAAGCACACATAAAAGCTAAATTGTTGACGACTGATGATTTCAGTTTTAATTGAAGCTCGGAACGGAGAAGGTTTACTTACTCTTCTTCATTTCATCCGTGGTTTCAAAAGCAGCACCAAAGCATCCACTTCCAACTGTATCGCTTACTGAGCCAATTCAGTCCAATGCAAGAAAATTGTTTAAGATTAAGTAAACGTACGCCAACAATAAGTTAAACCCCTGATTTATTTGCATGTAGCGTTTAACGTAACAACATTAATATGATTAATAGTAAACTAACTTTGAAAATACGGGATATTGTTTTCACAATAAATGGAGTGAAACTTGATAAATTAAATAATAGGAAAATTTAAAGACATGGGTGATTATTGATTATATAAAAAAAAATTATATAAAAAAGACAAACCAACGAACTAATGCTGGCAGTTGTGCTGGAGGTTAACTTCGCATACTTCTTGTGTGACGATGAAAACTACAAGATTAATCTCAATCGCAGTAATAAGAAGAATTCTACTAAATAAAGAGCTAAATAAATGAGTGCGCGTATATAAGTACATATATTTTAAGTACATAGCATCATGCAGGTCATTACAGTAAACCATGCAAATAATCCAAACCAACCAAAATGGTACTTGCAAATTATATTTTAGAGCAGATTGACATGAAAAACTTACTGCTAGTTTCGTCCTTTATGTTGTAAGATTTGGAAGAGCTCCTGCCGGTAACCCCTTTGACAAAGGATTTGAGATCAGAATTGGTAGCCTCCCTGGATTTTGAACGACCCGGTACCTCATCTAATAAATCTTGGCATCCCATGAGCCTGACCTCAAGTTTTCCAGTAACAGCGGCACATTTGTTTAAAGCAGAGGTCAGTCTATTACTCCCATGAGAAGGAGCCAATGGTCCCCTACCAGTACTGTTGAAAGGTTGAAGTGATGTATACGAAGTGGGGCTTAAAGGATGTTGAGCTTTTCCAAGTGAATGGGCTGATTCTAATTCTAATTTTAATTCTTGAGACTTTCGCGAATCGCCTCGAATTTCCATGCACTTTTGCTCTAAAGCCAACTTGAGCAGATCAATCTTTTGACTGGATTCGTGTAAACTGCTTTGAGCCTAAAAGGACGTGGAAAATATTCGTTTACAAATTACTACAATAATAAAATAGTAATGTGTTAAACATATTTCTTCTAATCCATCATTTAAAGTATCTAAATAATTAATACAATGTCATCGTATTTTCAGTTCTACGCAGAGTAAATCCGACTTTAGAGTAACTACCCGAAATACATAATTTCCACAGTTCATAAGTATAATAAACAATAACTTGGCAATTACAGAGCAGCCGTACAACCGGTACAATGTATTAAATTATAATTAAAAATTCCCAACCGTTGTCTATCATATCTAAAAAGTCAAAACGAAAATCAGTCTTATGGATTAAAAGCTAATACAGTCAATTTATTGTAAAGCAGTCACGTGAATTCAGGCTCTCTTATTGTGAGTTTATTACTGCAGTCACAATTAGGCCCAATTAAGCCTATCCAAGCTATCCCAAGATGGACTTGAAGGAAGTTCCGATTCTTCATCATTTCCATCGCCTCGGCGACGTACACCATACGATGAATTCCCCAAAGAGTCCACATGACTCAAAGAAAAAGCTCTTGCTCGACTATATGTTGGGATGGAATCTGTTCCTCTTAAAGCTTTGCTTTCAAAATGAAACCGACAATGTTGACAAGGGCAATCAGGATTTTTTGCCGGTCCAACTATATGATGCCCAGGTTTTTTGAAACCTTTCACAACGCTACCAAACTTTGTAGCAGTTAACAAAAGCGTATCACTTGGTTCACCGTCTTGAGAATTAGATGCAGTGCTCAAGAATGGCGGCAAAATTTCGTTCAACTTGGTTTCTTCCAGCAAATTAGCGTTTGGAATCGAGAGCCTTTTCATTCGAATTAAATTTGTCGCTTCTCTTTCTGGTGTCTGGGACTGAGATACCTCTAATGTTTTCAGAGGATTTACATCTCGTTCTGTAAACAATAATAACCAACAATCAGTATCCTTGTTATAGAATGAAAAAAAGAGTATGAAGAGAGAATAAAAACATCGCTCAAAATATTACCTTTTGAATTAAATCTTTTAAAAATATAGTCTATCCACCATTGTTCATTTCTTGAATCTGGAAGATGAGAAATATCATCGCTTCTCTTTAGAGGAATTGTTTCGAATCCTTCTAGGCTATCTGAATAGCAAGATGTAGATTTGCCAACAGAAATGGAGTCACCACTTGTTGAACTGAACAGGAAGTCGCCGGATTCAGTCCAAGACTTCTGGCGATTCTTGGGGTCTACTTGCCGATCACACATATCCGCTCGAGTCCAATCAGATGAAAATGAGGTTGCAGTTGTGTTTCTAGAAATATTAATTGATGAGGGGTACGATGTACTCAACGATTCACTTGCACTACCAGTGAACGATTTACTTTCCTCTCTCTTTTTAGTATCATCGGGCTTGTACGTTAGAGGGTTCCTAAACACACTGTGAATAACGCCAGACGTAGAAGCATCTGATGTAGCAGACTGCCAAGGTCGTATCTTTCCAGCAGCTTTTCCGAATGAAGGAAGTGCTTTGTCTTTTTTATTTAGCTTGACTTGGTTAGTTGCCAAATTGACTAAATCTGCAACGTTAGAAGTAAAACATAATGGTATCTGCTTTTTCTTCGTATGGTGAGAAATTTTATACTGGGGCGATTCAAAAACAGTCTGTGGAGTTGAAGTGGAATCTTCGGAAGATGAATAATTGTCTTCTGTATTGGTGGACGCGTCAGATCCAGTGCAATAAACATCAATATGTATTGTTCGAGGCTGATTGTTCCTAAAACAAAAACCAAAATATATTATTACATACACCATAGTCCGTTCTCCACGTTTCAAATAAGTTTATTTTTATATTTAAATAAAAATAATAAGTATAGGAATTTAAATTCCATTTGTTTTATTATTTATGAGAGCAGCGTTACGACAACTGTCTTCATCAGGCCAAATGAACATACTCTTTAATTTATCAAGGCTCTGCTTGCATCCTTATAAGTAATGTACACCAGTGTAGTTTCACCATGAAGATAAACATACATGTAAGTGCAAAGAATATATTTACTTACTTGGATTGCTGCTGACGGACAGGTGGAGATGATTTAGCTCTCAGTTTTGGAGAAAAGGAACGGGATGTTTTTCTACTCAAGCGTTGGGCTGGTGCAGTAATCTTTGATTTTGGGATATCTTTGTTCTCATTTCCACATGGCACTACAATATCTTTGCGGATTCGGTTTCCAACACCCATATTCAACCTCGTCAAAAGTTCATCTCCGCCTATTGATTCAGTCGTGTCTTTATTTTTTCTACCGGCAGTTGCATTTGTGGATAAAATCAGTTCTTGTTCCATTTTTGATTTCATTGGTTTATTGCTCCCGGTTGCACTATTACGAGAGTTTATTGTTTGTGTCTCGGCATCCTTAAGTATAGGTTTTTCCGGTGGTAGGCTAGATGATCTTTCAGATTTTTCACTGCTACATCGATTTTGAAACGACACAGTAGTTGATGCAGTGCTAGTAACATTATTATTGGCTAATGTAATACTACATGTACTTTTGCACCGTCTTCCGTAAGGCTGTATAATTCGAGGTTTCAAAAGGGTACTAAATTGGGGAACGTATGGAAAATCTTTGTCCGCAAGAGTTTCTTTCTTTCCTAAAGCTGAAGGAAAATTTCCGATATTAGTTTGACGTGCATCAATACCGGACGATAACTGCTGGAAAACTGTTGTTTCGGCCGGCTGAGACCAACTTTCGAATTTCTGGATACCGGTTTCTATAGGAATTACTTCCGTAATAGTTGTCTCCCCGCTTTTTTCCCAAGAATATTCAAATCGCACATTTCCCTCCCGAGTTCCAGACAATATTCCATCCTTCGAGCCACTAGAATCAGTTGTTGTCAACACTGCAGTGGTCGGCTTCATTATCACTTTACCGCCGCCAGGATGTCGAATAGTGAGTTGTGCATGCAGACACCACTCTTGAGGGTTACCAGATCCACTTACAGACGAGCTCACAGTTTGTTGTTCACTACTTCCAATTCCACTTGTTCCGGACCACGACGGACGAGACTCCATTATCACAGCGGTCACAATTCTTCTGAGTCTGGAGTTTTATGTAGTTGTGACCACAACGTTTACAATTTGAACAATGTTCTCAGATTTTTACTATCAAGTGAAAATATTTGTAAGGGTAACGAAGGACTCATTCAACAAGGTCGACGACTGCGTGGTTGGAAGTTTCTCACACACTGGAAGGCACTGAAAAGCTAAAGATTTAAAACTGATTCGGAAGCTAGGGATACGAAAGAGCAAAACCATGGTTTCATCGCTCTACTACAGACCATGGGCCTAGAGCCAAAAGTTGTCATCCTCCAATATAAGTCTATACTATAAGAGCATCACTGAAGTTATTTTTGGGTTCACGTTTTCACGAAGGAACTTAATGTTAATAAGCTAGTCTACAGTAATTTGTTCATTTCTGCAAGTTCGAGCTAAGGCTACGTCGTCAGCTATTTCAGTGGCATTTGCGCACAAAACATTTTTTGTGTGCGAATATATTTACTCGTTCATACCCATTAATATAAATCAAATCAAGTAAAATAAAACATGTTTCACCGTGCACTCCGCAGCATTTTTGTACCCAATGCACTACATAGTTCAAGTCCTCATATTAGTGTCGCTTGCATTACACAAACAGCTGTATCACCACTATAGAGGTAAATCTACTTCAATCAGCGGTAGCCAACTGGTGATAATTCAGTATAAACACCACAGTGTCACCCTGGACTCTAAAATCGGATTTACTCTTGTAAATTTCTGTTTAGGTTCTGGGCTAAATATGCACTAGATGTACTAAATTTTTTAAGGTCATTTCATTATAAATGTAAAGTGCAAACTTGCAATTAATTCACAACATCATGTAAAATGTGGTTACCTCTTGTAACGCCTTCTTATCCACGACTTTAACAGCTTGCAGACTACGGATTGCATTTCTTGCTCCATCGGCGACGGCTTTTTCTATTCGAAATCGATGTCGTAATTCTTCAATTCGTACTTCTACAGGTGAAAGTCCATGCTGACTATTCCGATCTAAAAGTATAAAATACATTTATTTCACCAGGTGTGTTATAAAATTATGTCTATATGTGAGCATCTGCAGAGTCCATCAAAATAAATAATGTACATACGAAAAAATACTACAATGTAAGTACACCTAAAATCAAAATAATTATTTTGTACCTTTAAATCGTCCATCTCCAACAATACCAGACCCCGCTACATTTTCCAATCTACTGTGTTTTGCCTTGGCAATCCTCATTTTCAAATAGTCAATTTTAGCCTTAGAATCTTGAAGCATTTGCTGAGCATCTGCAAGAAGTTTTTTGTCTCGACCACTACTATAGCTCTGTATCATGTTCTCTGCCCCTTGCTTTACTTTTAATTCAATATTGAGCTGTTTCTCGAGGGACGAAATTCTTGCATCGAATGACGATAGTTTCGAAGTATCCGTTGTATTAGATGTATTTACATCTTCTGGAACAAAATAAAATTCCATACTGAAAATATAGTTACAAGTACTACTTACTATTACCGCATTATATCGCACTATGGAGAATTACACTTTGATTGAATCCTAAATTATACACAATCAAAACGCAACATAATACGACTAAATTAAAATATTATTAATATCTAAAAATATACCATGTCCATTATCAAGCAGTGGGAGTCCACCCTGTGTGAGTATGATTTGTGAGTCTAGTTCTTGGAGTTCGGCTTGCATTTCGGAAAGTCGACTATTTGACTTTTTAACCAACGCTGTTAACTCCGCTAAACTCTTTCGGTCTGTGGTAACCTCCCGCAGTTTTTCCGCCCCTTCTTTGATCTTGAGCTCCTTTCGTATTAGTCGCCTAATATGTTCTTTCAATTCTTCCAATTTATGTGGGATAACTCCGGGTCCTCCAGCTTCCCCAACTTCCGCTGCGATTCCATATTTATGGCTTAATTCATATAAGGCCGGATGAGCAATGTATTCACCCTGAAAGTCACGACAAAAATTTATTAAAGTAATGTGAAACGTTCCATCTCATTTCCGTATACAATATACATAATATACACATCTCGACACACAAAACTGAGCTATGGCTATTTGCTTCCTTGACCACCACCACCACCACTGACACCATTTGCATTTCTTTCCATTTTCAATTCATTTTGTATTTCTTTGAATAGTATCTTATCCTTACTACAAAGTGAAATTAGTTAAGCAAGATCTGTATCTAATATAGCCTCAACTGCTGTCACAACAAAACATTTGAGTAATAAAGGTTAAGGTCGTAATTGGCCGATAACTTAAACCCTGTAGAAATGCGGAAACAAAGTTGTAAAAATGATAATAAAATTTGTAAGAAAGGTACCAATATGGATATTGAGCCCAATTTTGAGTATCTATCACGACCACAGTAAATGGTCATAAGCGAATTCAGAGGTAAACACGTGGGTGAGTAACTCTCCATGATTGCTGCCATCACATCCAACTTCACTATTTAATGATTTTATGATTCCTTGTATTACTTGTTTTGTCGTATATATATATACTCACACCTTGCCTCCTTTTCCCACCACACACAAACTCACTTACATCTGCCAATTTTTTAACAGAATTCTGAGAAATATGATAGTTCCCATTGTTAATTGTTAAATATTTTTATACAAATATTTTATATCGTTTTAACGATAACGTTAAAAACACGTCAGAATTTTAAAAAAAATTAACAAGATACGTTTTAAAAACAGCAAAACGAAGAGGGTCTTTGTCCGGCTTTCGGCTACAAAAATGCACTCCTATTTTGCGTCCATACAAAGAAACACTGCTAGAGTGTAGACAGCCAGACTCAGGAATCCGTGCCAGCACCAACAGCTACGAGCTTGTCAAAGCTCCCAATCCTATAACAATACCAGAGCTCAACAGTTCTCAATACATTTTGTTTTGCATAAACTGTCAATATAGATTCCTTTCCATTCAGGAAACGGTGAGTTTTACTTTTGCGAAAAGCTCTAGTTTTAGTTTCGATTCACATTTCACAATATGGCAAAGTAGATAAGTATATATAAAGAGAGTCGTACACTATGAACTGACACAAATATCTCTAAACACAAAATTACTATACAGTAGCTGATAATGTGTTTGCATGTAATAAGTAAGTAAAAGACAGACGCGAAAAGAAGAAGTAATGCGGAGCGGGGCAATGCCGAATGTTTAATGCGAAAAAGACTGAACAAAAAAAGGGCCTGTAAAAAGTTCTGAATACAGGACAAATGGCAACTGGAGATGAATGTTTCTCTATACGTAGATAACTACTGATTGTGTTCATGAGTTGTGATTGTTGGCGAGAGCGAGAGAGCAGAGCAGTTCTTTCCATTCAATCATACGAAACCCTTGAATGTATTAAGTACCTTTTGCATTGCACTAAATTGCATTACCAGGTGATGCACATGCGATTGTGTAGCAGGCAGTCAATTTCAATACCCATAGGAGAGTGAGTACAATAAAAAAAAGTACATTATAAAGGATGAGAGAGGGTAGTTTGTATACATGCAGGTATATAAGTACACAAGAAGTTGTTGCTACTATCTAAAGCTCACAGAGATTGAATGCGATGCAACACACAGTCAACAAAATCTTCTTCGAGCAAAAGAAGACAGAGACAAAGTGAATATGTGTCAGTCTAAGAAAATCAAAAACAAAATATTATTGCTGATGGGTAAAGCATAGAAGTAACGGTTCTCTCTCTATATGCACATATATGAGTAAATGGATGAGAGCCTGTGCATTGTCCACCATCAGTTCTGTACTTAAGCACATAATAAGAAGTCCAAAATAAAAACACACCTGTATTTACACATATCTGCATACATACATGTTATACATACATTAACACTGATCAATGGTGAACAAAACGCAAACTTTCATATAGATGCTCCAAAGTACTTTTAGTAGTATCAACTGCATATGTACCTGCTACGTCTAAAAAATGTCTACTCACACAATGTCTTTAATGCTACTACCTGCGACTGCGACAAAAGCATGCCATACAAACAAATCGCACATGGTAATGATAAATACTTGAACGCAGATCCCTAACACGCCAAAAATCTCAAACTTTCTTATACCAACAAGAATCGCAAGGGTTGATTACTAAATAAATGATATTAATATTCATAAACCGGTGGTAGTACACCGACATGTTACTTAAGTACCACTAAACATATGTGTAGTGTGTACAGGTATGTACTATGAATTAAGATCCTTCGCATGTTGAAGCTACGTTGACAACAAGTGTTAGGCTATGCTATACTTCCTATTTCCAAGGAAGAGCTCTGTTATAAGAGACATTTACCAATCGCACACTTCTGAATTAAGCATCTTCTCTTTCCTTTTCAACTTTATAAGTACATTAACAATCCACACACATGCATTGCGTGCTACTGTTTCTACTCTGCACTTTACACAACTAAAAATTCAAGCGCGAGATTTTTTATTAACGTGAAGAAATGAATTAGCAAAATTAACATAGGTATATCCCTCTTTACTTTTTTATTAATCATCAAATATCCAATCGTTACCTCAATTCCGCTTTACTACTAAGAAGATGAGATGACGTGTCGAATAGTTCCACGCAATGCAATCGTAACATATAGCGATTCAATTTTTTCGTTAGCCTCTTGACACTAATAAGATATATTTACTTTTACATAAAGTGTATGCCTGTACCTCCAATGTATAAGTATACTTACACATATATAGTGAATTGCTTCCATGAGAGGGTTTGCTCAATATGAACTCAGGAGAGTGCTGCTGCACATCTTTCCTGAACTCTCAAAACTCATCATCTCTCTAAGGCCATATACGAAAAAATGCAATTATTCGATAAAAACACAGGTAAGTATAAGGTAAATCTGAAATATTCGTTATGTTTTTGGCCAGATTTCTACTTGTTATTCAACGGAAGTAACGCAAACTCTTAAACTAACTTGCTCTCAAACTCTCAACAATCTGCTACGCTGAGGTTAATTGCAAAAAGACGGTAAGATGTACTACTAGAACCAATGCAACACCTTTATATGTACATCCATAAAAAAGGTGTAACTCATCAAGAAATACATATTCATTAAATTCTGCTTACATGAATATTACTATCCGTTATTATTATAAGATTTGGCTTCATTGAATTTTCTTGTAATCCTTTTAAACTGTTCAAAAACCAAACACATGAAGGTGCATAATAAGAGGTATAACAGCGATTTCACTTACGATCTGAGACCAATGTATGCACGAAGAGAGGCTTTTGAAATATTGGTAAATATTTCGCAATATGTACTAAATTATACTTGTTTAAATACTGAAATTATATTTCACAGGTGGACATTGGGTGCTTTGTGGACAAAAATATGCACGACATTACTGTACTAATGGAATATTAAGTTACTACGTGTAGCATCATAAGATTCCCACAGTGAACTCAAAGAGGAGCTACGGTAACACATGAAATGAAAACGTCATTTACTAGAGTTTTTTAATTTTCTAGGTAAAAGTTCATTATTGTGACCGTATATAATCAACAACGTAACAACCGGATTTTTCATGATAAAAAAAGTTCAATCAATCACCCCCAACAACACAAAAGTTTTAAACAGGTAAGTAATGACATTAACGAATATACAATACGTGTTTATTATCCCCGAAATTCAAGACGTCATGCCATAAAACATATGAGTAACTGCAACGGATGAGCATGCGAATTGAGGTATACACAATCAAGACGGCCTTTCAGGAGATGTTTAGTAATGGCAAAAATGCAGCGACAATAATAATAAGCAGTTTCTAAAAGAATGATAACGACAGACGATCCTTCTCATTCTATTCTTCATCTAAATATTACAATTAAAAGTTACCGTCCTTGTGAATACTGAATGTATAGTACTACCCTATCAAGTACGTTCAAGAATATAAAGCTACTAAAATTTTCAAGATGAGATTTAAAATGAATTATGGAGCATATACCCACACTAATAATAGTAAGTGAAGTGTATTGTACTACAAGTATCTATTTATATATCCACACGCTACATATTTTACGTCCAGGTAAATTATTTAGTTTTAGTTTCAAACAAATCAAATCACAGCATTAAATTAATTCCTTCACATATCAACTCTTGGGAACAAATGAAAAGGACCATTGTTGCGATGGCTGAATTTATTGTGTATGCTCATGCTCATGATTCTGTGCCTGTGTGTGTTGTGTAGTATAGAATAAGTATTCCACAAGGAACACATATTTACTAAATGACTGACGGCGTGGATAACCTAGACCGGTACTATTATGGTAAAAAACCTCTCGTTTTTCATTCTATTTAGCGGCAATCACCTGTGTTCAACAGAGAGCAGCATTTGATTATATACTATGTCCAAGAATTTATTTTCCTAGCACGTTATTTGCATTGTAACCTGTAACCCTGTCTGAGAGTCTACCACCCTATACTTCACCTATTTAATAAACTTAGAAAGAAAAACGATAAATATATTATTTGAAAGATTTTAGCTTTTAACAACATAAGAATGCTCAGGATCTACGCATGCAAAATGTCATTCTCATTTCTGGGTGTATCTATTACGTCCACTAAATCCATAAATTGTGTGCATATGTTTGTATACGCACAAGGCAGATTTTCATTTTGAATTTAATCAGCTTGTAATGAATGCACGCAATTTGAGCATTAGGCATACCTATACAGGTATCTATATGTATCTACTCCAAGTGTGTAAAGTTATATAAAAGTTAAACGGTGTGTCTAGCTAGCTAGCTAGCAGATGCAGATGACTTCAAAAAAGGTTGAATGTCGGTAACTACTACCTTTCATACTTGACCATTATGTAATTACTGGTTCTTTCAATATGTTTCCTATTATATCCATTCCATACTAACAATTTATGCAGACTCCAACAACACAAGAGTCCAAGTCTAATGTTACAACAGGATTTACAGGAGTAACGGCCGTGTGAACCCTTAAATTCAGACAAATAATACGTGCAAAAATGAATACATATTTGCAAAAAATATAAAAATAGATAAATCGGTTCGTAGGCGCCATTCGTCAATATAAGCCAAATTAATTTTTAAAAAAAAGAAATACCACATGCATAAAAGCAGCCAGTAATTATTATTAAACAGGCCTGCTGCAGACTGGCTCCAGTTCATTTAGCCATCATCAGAATGTGCCCAAAAGCTTACTTATATGTAGTAACTCTATATAAGCTGAAACATATTATTTTCATGGTCCGATATTATTACCAAAAACGTATTACAGACAGACGTCAATCCGCCAATATCGGTTTGATATTATTACATGTAGAGATACGTACATGATAAGCTGGGAATCGTTAGCAAAATAAATTTTTGGCATAGTTATAAGTATATTTATATTTACATTTTACCACCAGAGACTGCAAAAATGTCTGCAAACATAAAATTATACCTACATGCGCGCATACTCGTACGGAAGCTGTCTCGTGTAATAATATTTTTACCAATTTAGGACTCTGCTCATAATTAATGCCTCCAAACCACTTTCCTCACACGTTTTAAGTAATCTCTTGAAAAAATAACAATTTTATTCATTTGCTTCGCCATGAATAAATTTAATCGCTGAGGTAAAATCGCATGTGTGAATAGAAAAGATTGGCCAACCAGACAATTAACATGCACCTTCTTCCGCTACATTTTGCAATAATTTGTAAAAATGATGACATTTTACTTAAAATGACTTGTGGAATAAAATAAGGCTAACGCATCCTATCCTATAATCTATTCCATTTTACCTACAAATACATATATCTATATATGTATAGCTTCATCACGTAATTAAATTAAAACGCTAACCGTTCTCCACCTAGACATAGTTTACATGTATTATTCACATAAGTATACCCTATACTTAACGACTACATGGAGGTGTGTTGCTGTTGCAACTTAACTTTACTTTGCCATTACAATTTGAGTTGTATATACATGTTCAATGTTGTGTTTTCTAATTTTGAAACAGAATTATAGAACACAAAACGAAACAACCACCAAGAACTAAACAGCAAAAGTCTCATGTATAAAATTTAGAGCAAAGCTAGCGAGGATATTCCGTTGAAATATCATAATATCTTAACTGACAATAATCATGCATTCATACAGCATGAAAAAATATCTCTAGAGAACATGATGTATTATAAAATGAATATTTCCTGGCAAAAACATTGCTTCTGCTACTTACTACATTAGGTGTACATAGTTTGTAATGTCATGCAGCATGAAAATGAAAACCGTCCACGCTCTGCTTACACTAAAAGCCCTTGTCGTATACGTAAGTATCTCAAATGTGTAGGATGGCATAAGTCTGAAACAGTTTTGGTTCCCTTTCCAATACACTCTACTACAACCAATTATCAGTATCATATGAGGACAAGCATGCAATTTGGCATCTGTTGCAGAGTACAACTAATATGTACATCTGAGCACCTCAAGTCATGAAAGTACTCATAAATAGCAAATAGCAAAACAAGAATTAACTTCAAAGCAAGAAAGAGGTTAAATATATTGCTATCCAATGCAAGTAGCACCAGTAAACTTAATGTAATGTAGTAACCTGAAGATTTCAGTACCAAAATAAAGAAGCTTTATTTCCTTGCAAAAAATAAAAGACACTTTATTAACCTGCAAAACCCATTGCACACACACAACAAACAGGTGGAAATAAAGATTCAGTTGCAGGAATATGGCTCAAATTTATTTCTTGACCTTATGATCATGAAACAATAATAAAGATCTAATAAAGGGGTAAGGCAGAAACCAGAAGAAGGAAGGTACATAGAGGTATGATAATATTTTTCCACAGAAGCCAACTGATGGCACATCTGTCAACAGTATATCGCAGTATTATTTGTCACTTTGCTTTATAATGACAGCAGGAAAATCAAAGGATTTTTTCTAAACAGCACCACTTGTACAAAAAATAAAATAACGGTAAATCCTTTTTTTTCACAATAAAGCCAAATTGGATGATTATATCGTGTGAAACGGGCTTTTCCATTCAACTAGCGGTACTATTTATCAAGGACTGAAATTCGATACAGCAATAAATCCTTAATATATAAAGAGAAATGACAAATTTCGGTGTTTCTACCTGACACGACAATAAGAAGATCAAGGCTCAAGGGACTAATAAAAATAATACTAAAGTCAAAATGTCGTGGCAGCGATCTATTTTAGCTCATGATGAGCTTTGTCGTATAGAAAAACGTATTCCATAGAAACATTGTATTACAAATTATATGAAGAATGCAAAATAATCCTCACAATCATTTACGCGGAGTTAGTGTATGTATAGCTATATTTATGTTGCCGTACACACCAAATGTAGTTTTAAACTTACATTGTGTAGTCCACAGAGAGTCAAAACAAAGCCTATTTAAGCTTGTGGGACTTTGATTAGGAAATACATAGAAAGAAACATTTTTTGCAAGCCTTCATTGATCCGATTCACAGCAATAATATTGTGATTTTTAATTTTATACTTGACTCTCACGCACATGAGGATCGACCGAAATAACTAAAAATCGATTATACACCTTGGTACGTTCCAGTACCTATGTGTCTTTCAGGTGTCCGTCCATGGCCCATCTAATCTATAGTAATAACAAATAACGCAGTTGTTTTGATTTTTTTTTTGTTCAAACTTTTGGTTTGGTAGCCACAGCCAGTAGCATTCCGACGCAATAAAATGAGTTTCCTCAATGTGTGCAAAAACTTTTTGTGTAGCGTCTTTTAAACGGAAACATTCCCAACCTTAATTCTAAACTAATGCAATAAATACTAGGTGTGCATGTGTTTTTTACTTCACCTTTAGTACCGTCGTAAATGTGCTAAATACTAAATATGCCCTGGGCAAAAAGGCATGCATGCACTTTCTCAGCATACATAATATACATATATCGTAAGTACCTATTTGCCATTGTATTTGCCCTAATTTCAGCATGCCTTGTATGTACAGCCAAATTTCCGCTTAACCTGCATACTTCAAGTAAAACTAAAATGCCAAATATGTCATGGAATTTTAAATTACATCCCCATGTCCTCTCCGAGAGTTTCACCACTATTCATATATGTACAAGGGTTTGGAATTTACTACAGGGTAGAATTTAAACCATCTAAAAAGTATTATTTCTGTCGTGTCAAAGGCTATAGCTCAGCTCATTGATAATGATGAGCTGTATAAAGGAATTAAAGCTTAATACTCAATACGCGTGTAATGAGTCAGCATTCATTATATACAAGTATTGAAATCACTAATTACCTGATAATAACTTGACGACGCCGGGTAGGCCATGACTCAAAACTTGAATGAAGTCCTTTATAGGATGACGAACCTTGAATTTATTTCTTGATTACGATATTGATGCAGTGTTGTCGGCAGGAATATTGTTTCATATATAGTCATATGCTAATTCTAAGGATTATATACTATTATATTATTTTGATTCGGAAGAGTTCCAAAATATCACTTGCTAAATGTGATTTACTCAATTTAAAGATATGAGGAATATTATAATTTATTCCCGTTAATTTATACCCTGGATCTACACAAACTTATTAATAAATTTCCTCACGCTTACATGTTCAATGTAACTCAAGTTTCCCTCTATAGTATAACAACGACAAATGGAGCCGTTAATGATTGACACATTAAAAATAAAAACTGTTCAATAAATTCTATTATAATTATTATTACTATTATACCATAATTATACTTTGTATGTCAAACTTTACTTTGTGGTATAGGTACAAGTTGTGCCAACTCGACAAAAATACAGAGGCTAACTGAACTATGCTATGTTTATAACAGTGGTCAAGCAATGAGGGCCTTAAATGTTAATAAATATGAAACTATTCATACAATTACACGAACACTTCAGCGGTTTTGTTACAAAATTCTCTACATTACCTATTTTTGTATCGTAATATTTTTTGGTATCGTTATTATTTTGGATCTACAAGTTGAACACCTAATTTATACAAAAAAAGCAATTTTAATCACATGTACGCGGATATTAAACTTGAAAAGCTGTATATGGACGGATCAAATCGAATTGTATACAGCCTGTGCAACAATCTATATTATTAAATTCTGATTAACGCATGTATATCACACTATACATGCAATTTCTAGGTTTCATAAAAACTATTTCAACACCTTGTACATCCCTCGGCTACTACTATTACAACATTAACGTTTCGCTGTAGTTGAACTAAATTCTCTAAATTCCTTGTGACCATTTCAACGCGATTTTGGGAAAGCAGGACCAAAACCAACGACAACAATACCCGACCTAATCTGACGGTAAGGTCACTATTGTTCCAGCAACGGATGTGCAATTCATTGTAATTTTTTTGCGAAAAAAGTCTATCTATATCTATATATAAGTATAGACAATGAACAGAAAAAACAATTGCGAATTTCCAACTGCCACTATACTATCAAGAACGGAAATCAAAGCGTGGCGTTATTGTTGTTCGTTACAAAACAAAAACATCAGATTCAGGAGTTCAGGGAGGACGTTCGGCTCATCCGCAATAGACGTTTGTTTCTTGTAGGTCCTATTTATTATATGAAAACTCCCGGAATTCCTGCACTTCTGGATTTCACTTCTGGATTCAGTCCGAAATTTCTATGGAGGTTGTAGAAAGACGTTTTTAATCAGTAACACATTAATTCAAATATACCACAATTATATTCAGGCAGAGAGATGGAGGAGGAACTTCAATTCATTGTAGTCTCCGAACTATAATAATTCATATTACAGATTTCGAAATATTCCAAACTATAATTTATTACACGTTGTTCCGAACTTCAAATCAATTCATGATATGCACCCAAATCCAAAATTATTCAGTTGGTTTAAATTTGTAATACTTTTTGCCGTCACTTACGTTTACGAGTCAGTCACAAGAACACCTTGATGGGAAATAATATGGGGAAAGGATTGGAAGAGAAATAAATAACCGTTATTATCGTCCCTCCGGATGATCCACTGTGCTTAAACCAATGATAATTTGAATTTGTAAACTGACACAAGAAATTAAAAGGGCTTTGACGTTCTGTTTTAAATGAAGAAATGAAATCATTTGTAGGCGATGATGTTTATTCTTGAATATAAAAATTCTCTCCTAAGACTCTGCCGTCGTCCTCTCCAATATGAACAACTCTCTCGACTCGAACATCATCAAAAGTCTCTCTCACACTTATTATTATTATACTCTTCCTATATTAGAGTGGTAGTTGGTAGTGGCTTTGAGTTTCAGTTTGAGCTCAGCTCCTCTGAGGTATAATAAATGCTTCTTTGCTTGCTTGACTTGAGTCAGAAACTGTGTTTAGTCAATGCGAAAAGATTCTGTTCAGCTAAAAACTTGTATTAACGCCAAGGCATGCACGCAGCGTACATATGGCTCGGAGCTTATGAGGAGGAAGGTCAGTCGCCCAGGTGATCAAGTTTCTCTTGGGGGCGGCAGGTGCCGCTTTCAGCTTCACATCCAATCTTGCCTTAACACTTTATTATTGTTTTTTACTGATTTAAGTAGCTAATTCTTATATATTTATTGAATTATTTAATTGCTATTTATTAGTTATTTACTGAATTATTTAATTTTTATTTATTTATTGAATTATTTAATTGCTATTTATTAGTTATTTACTGAATTATTTAATTTTTATTTATTTATTGGATTTTTTAATTGCTAT
>JAQGAK010000897.1:0-47556 GCA_034696945.1 Lipothrix lubbocki | reverse complement strand
GAACTTTTATGTTTGTTTCTTATGTATAGCAAATACCTACATCCTGGTAAAATTTCAGATCCGTAGCTCTCGGACAAGAGAAAAACTGTGCTTGTCAGTTATTACGTCTAATCATCAATCTCCATAAGAGCGGTGTTTACCTACTCTACAATTTTGTTAATAGAAAAATAGCTTAGGATTGGGGACGGGATCTCGGAAATAATTCTAAATAATTACAGTGTTCGTCTATTATAATTTTGGGGAAATTAGTTTCCGTAGCGTTACATCCCCTAATATAGAATAAAAGTAAAAGCGGCATATGGGTATCTGCTGATAAAATAAATGGAAAAAAAAGTGACGACGACGTTAAAGTGCTATTTTAAAAATATAAAAATACTCTCCTCCGGTACTTAGTGGGGCTGAAAGTGAATGCTAGGTCAAGTTTTAACCATTAAAAACACAAAATCTCTCCAGCCCCGCAGAATTGATCCCTCCAGCCCCGCCGCAAAGCCAGTTTTAAAAGCAACCCGGTCGACATTATACTCAAAATGAAGCAAATTACGCGAAGAGCACAGATATGAAATCAGAATTTACATACAAGTAACGTATAAAAAATTCGTATTGAGGAGATCGATTTTTAGCACCTTTGGAATTTTCTGGTGCAAATGGTACGTGTACTACAAATTCTACGATTAGTGATCTTTAGGTAACTTTTTGTGCTGAATTCGATAAAAAATATGCTATACCGGTTTGGTCGCTATTTTGACTTGCAGAGCTAAAAAAGCTACATTTTAGGTCTATATTGCGCGTTTCTACATGATTTTTAAATTTAAAAAAATGAAATCAAGATTATGCTTCATTTGCATTAAAAATCATGAAAATCGGTTGTACCGTTTTCCGCCAATTGCCGACATGGTAAAACCACTAAATTTGACCTTCTGCGCCCTCGTTTAAATGCGTGCAAAGTTACTAAAAATCTTTTTTGTGCCTAAATGGTTTTATTTAGATGCAGTCTATCAGTTTTTCACAAATTCGTGGTCAAATTAAAACATCATCGAAAACCTCTGCAGATACGCTCTGAAGTTACTGTATGTATTATTGCAAGAACATATTTTCTGTATGCATTGAATAATCATTGTACGTATCCGCATTCAAAAGCCTATATCAATAGTAAATCAAATACTGAAATGTTAAAATATTTAGTTTATAATATATGGAAACAATTATTTAGTTTTAACGTAATTCTGAGACATTTTCACTAATTAATTTAAATGGGAGGATAAGCCAATTTCAAACAAATACAAGTGGAAATTTTTCCAATTCTTTATAAACACGCTACGTATAATGACGTAGTGATTTGTAAAACAAACAATTAACAATCGCGATTGCTGAGAAGAGAGTAGAGAACTGACAGTTGAAAACGCTTAGATATTTAAAAACCAATCCAAAGTAGGGATCGGAACAATTCACATTTGATTTAAATCCAGTCTAGTTCCATTCAAATCAGGGTTGCAATAATGCCACAAAGTTTTAATTTTTGCCATGTCAGGCTGGCATAAATGGCATTAATGACATTTGACATTTGACAAAAATGCCACAAGTTATTTTTGTTAATACGTTTTTTAGTACTTTTTTGGTCTGATGGTTGATAAAGGCATTTATTGTGTGCATTTTATCGTGACAATGTAATTTTTGCGACCGTTAAAATATTTGTTTTTCCAAAATTTGGAAAAATTGACACTGTTTCACCTGTAACAAGCACTAATATTCTCGAAATAACAGTAAAGAGAGGTAACTCCGAAGAATTTACTTTGTAGTACGCACATTGTATTAAAGTTTGTATCTAAAAATTTATAATGGTAGACAAAATTTCTTGTAAATACTCAATATAATTTGAATTTATACCACTAGTGGCAAAAACCTTTTCTGCCATGTCAATTTATGCCACATTTATGCCATTTATGTCATGTGACTTCTATGCCACCTGTGCAACCCTGATTCAAATTAATATTTTTCAATTTAATTCAGACAGGAATTCAATTGTTTAAAGTTGAATCTGATAGAATAAAAGTTGCATCAATTTAAAAGCGATTAGGCATACAAAATCACTTGGAAAATTTATTTCGAAAAACGAAAATATTTTAACAAAGTGGCACTGTTTTTTAATTGAAAGGATTTAATTGGATTGTTTTTTAAAATTATATTGAAATCAATTCGAAAGGTTGGAATTGACTGGATTGGTTTTGAACCAATTTATTAAAAGACTAGATTGAATTGGACAAAATAATTTGAATTGCTCCGATCCCTAATCCAAAGTAATGTGGATTTATATAGTCTACCAAAGCAAAGCTAAAGCGACGAAGATATATAGTATAAGATGTTAATTAAACTTTGTAGAAAGTACATTAGTTTACGGACTATTCTATGAGAAAGTTTTTTAAATTCCCACAAAAAACCGAATTTGTAAAATTTGCACCATCTCCAACCCGAACCCAATAAAAAAATCAATTAATAATTCCTTTCAAGATCGGAAATTATGTTTAAACTGCAATACATTTAAAAACAATGTGAATTTGTATGAATAATTACCCATACAATTGCACATATCGCTTTCATAGGTGCAAAATGTTATAACGACAAATTTCTTAAATTCAAGATGTTATATTCACCATTGAATTGCTGGAACGTATTATATGTCCAATTGTGCATGTAAAAATCATTGGAACAAAAAACTCTTATCCAGAAACAGTTAAAAAATTTAGGTGCAAGGCGTTATACCCGTCAAAAGTTGGTTTTTGTCTTTCATTTACACAACATTATATAGATACATACATTATAGATAATCCTTTAAACGTTATTGGAAATGTTGGAGTTAACATCTTGCTTTGCAAATGATGGTGGATTTAGCATCTTGTATTTAACAGAGTTGGATAACTTTATCATTCCGTTTCGTTATTCGCTAAAAGTTATTTGTATAATAGTTTCGTTTTTCGTTTCCGTTTTTGGTACGCCGACACAAACGTTATTGTTAATAACGGTATCATCCAAATTCGTTATGTTAATAACGTTATTTAATTATGACTTGTATTTTCGCTTCAAAGTAGTAAACATTAAATATTAAGCATTATATTACTACTAAAAAGAGCCGACAATTCCAATAAAATGGTATTTAATTGGTTTAGAGCATGAAACTTGCAAAAGTTTGATTAAAAATAGCAATAAAATTGTACATTTTAGGGAAAGAAGCTGACATATATTTTTTTCGGTTTTCGTTATCGTTACGGTATTTATATTGTATTGTTACGTTTTAATATCGGTATAAAATTATATAATTTTTTCGTTATCGTTTTCGTTATTTTAACGTTATGTCGCATTTTAGCGTTATTTATAACGTTATTGAATAACGTTATCCAACCCAGATTATAGCACATCGGAAGGTTTGGCCGACGATATCATCGGTTAAACATGTAAATGTGCTAAAATTTTCGTAACGTTATGGGTTAAAATTTATTTTAGCACCTTTACAAGTTTAACCGACGATATGTAATAAATTATGACTTATTATGCGTGCATTTTACATATGATTTGACATACATTGACAAATGAATTTTCATTTAAAAATAATTTAATAACATTAATTTAATAATCATTAAAAATTTGATGATAAAAGGCGATCCTATTGGTAGTAGTAATACGTACGTAAATGCGAACTGCCTTCATACTTGTTCCAGAAACGTGCATATATGTGTTGACGTTAGGAGGACCCTGTCCCCTCACATTTGGGTTTTATATCTTGAAGTACAGATAAATCTCTCCTCATTTTCCAAGGGTACTTTGGCTTGAAGGGACTCAGCCTGCCTTCTTGGTTAAGGCCTCGGAACGATTCCTCCTGCAAGTATACCTAAAGGTCTATGATGAGTAAAAACATGTGATTGCATGATGCACTCTCCAAGAGTAGATATTTCCAATGCCTTCCAGAGGTTTATAATTGCGGAACTTGAGAGAGTGCGATAATGAACACAATAGTGTTTATCTGAGACCTGTTAAATTTTGGCCAAGTGAATATAGTGAGAAGAATAATCCTCCTTCTAGCCAACGTGTGTGTAAGAATCTTTACAAAATTTATTATTGGATCAATTTATTAAGTAAATGTTCGCATTCCGTGAGATTTTGTTTTATGTGAGTAAAAATATTTCTATTTATTATAATCACTATTAAACTATAATAATTATAATTGCAAAAAGGAGATGCGAACATATGTATAATATGAATCCGACCTTTATCAGTAGGCTCGCAGTAGTATGTACAATATAATTATCAGCGCAAGAAATCGTTTGCATTGCATGTTCGTTAAAATTGATCAAATTACATGTAATAATGTAGGTATATCAATTGTAATTTTAATTACAGTGAAAGTTAATGTTGAGTAATCATTGCAGCTACTTAAAATGTAAAAGCTTCTTGAGAGCTCTTCTGAAATCCAAGTTGAATAAAGTGTAAATAATGGGGTTTAATCCAGAATTTAAATACCCCATCCAAGTAAGACTTTCAAATACGATTGGATCCGGTTGCGGCACCTTAAAATAAACATTCAAAACTGGCACCATCACATACATCAAACAAAATGGGAGCCAGCAAACGACAAACGCTCCTATGATGATCCCTAAAGTTTTCGCAGCCTTCCTTTCTTTCGTCAGTGAGAACTTTTGTTTCTTCGCTAGAAATTCCTTGATGTGCTTAGCAAGTTTGGAATTAGTTCTTGTAATCGTCCGAACTTTCATAGTTGTTGTTGAGGAATCGGAGACAAATTCCTTGCCCGATGCATCCGTCAGCTCATCCCCAGACTGCTCCGACTGTACTGCCATCTTGGCTTTGGCTCTGATCCTGTCCCTGATAGCGTAGTAAATCTTCACATAAATCAGGATCATTAGAGCCAGGGGGAAGAAAAAGGATCCGAAAGCCGAATAAAATACAAACCCAGGCTCGTCCAACAGAGTACAAATACCATCTACTTCAACATTGTCCATCCATTTGTCACTCCAGCCGAGAAGTGGTGGCGAGCTGATCCACAGCGAAAGAATTGTTATCCCCACAACTGTTATAATCACTGATTTTAAAGTTCTTCCTTGGATGTAGTGAACCCCGTCGGAAATCGCCCGGTACCTATCCACAGCTATGGCACACAAATGCAGGATTGACATGTTGCACAAAGTGATATCCGCCGTAGTGTACACTTTACACATTAAAGACCCAAGGGTCCAACAGCCATTGACTTGATTGAGAATATTGAGTGGGAGGATGAAGGCCCCTACGGCAAAGTCTACCATGGCTAAGGACACCAAATAAAAGTTTTGCGGACATCGGAGTCGCCGATCATAGAAGATTACTGTTATGACTAAAAGATTTCCTATGATGACCAACAGGGCAATTGTAACTGTTGGAATGAGCAGTGTAATTAGATAACCAGTGGATTTCGGGTAACATTGCGTGACTATAACTGAATTATTCATTATTTAGAATGAATTATTATTATTTTGTATTATTAAGGTACAACTTTATGATTCAATCATATTAATACAAATAAATACTGCAAATATTGCTAATAAATAGTGAACAAATATATTCTGCAATAATTTGCTTTTGATTATGAATTTTGTTGAATGTTACCAATTTTATACTTCTGATGTATTACGTGTGAATGAAGAAATTAAGCACGATGTTGGGAAAACCTCTGTTGTGGAAATGAAGCTTAAATTCCATATCTGAACTTGATTTATTTGAAAATTGTGGTTTTTCGCTTTAAGCAGGGTGTGGTTTATCGCTACAAGTATGTATACAAAAATAACGCACAATAAAATATACAAACTTCCTCTCTAAAAACTAAATTGAGGGAGTAATTAAAACATGACGTGTTTTTATAGTGTGACATAATTAGTATGTTGATCTATAATGCTCGATGCATTGCCTCATGTATTGTAAACTAAACTATTTTAACTATTACATCATGCCCAAAATTCAATTCCGTCGTAATATATGTGGCTTTGCTAAAGCAGCTATCGATTGTATTTGATTTACATTACTAAGTACTGATGCCGGAGAATTTCTATAAATTTGTAAATTCTTTTATAAATTCTGTTTAGTAGCGTAATAAATAACCCCTAATGTGAGTATTAAAGTATGTCGGCAAGTTTTGCTATCAAACTGTGTGTAATGTAGATTGAATTTAATTTAATATTTACGAAAAGACCTTTTTTCTGTATAAAAGTATGAGTAAATCGACTTTGAATAGGCAAATATGTATAACTAGCTACACAGTTGCTAAAATGCAAAGAATGACTACAGCTTCCGAATATTATTTTTAGAGTTTGTATGAAAAAGGGACTATTTCCATTATTTCCTATTGCCAAGACATATGCGGTAGAAACTGCTGGAATATTTCCCATTCTACGACATACATGATTTAGCAGTAGTTTCCAAAGCAGCAGAGGGATTTTGCTTGCCGTGTAAATGCGCTATACTCATGACAATGTAAACAAACCGGACAGACTTTTAAGCGGCGTGGTATTTTTGCATTGGAATATATATTTGTTACGTAAATATCTCGTAACCGTAGCCATTCTTGTGTTAGATATTCAGTATTTGTATTTTCCTCGAAGAATTGCAAGTCCAAACACACTGACCATAATTAGCATGAACTCCGTAATGTTCTGGGGAACACTGCTGATGCACATATCAAAAACCATATCACAAAGGAAATGCGCTAAACCGATATCCGGAAGTTCCAATGTAATATGCAAACTGACGACGTGTACTTAATCGTAAGACTTTCGTGTAATAAAAATAATTAATCTGTAATTTCTTTCGTAAGCTATGCGTTAAATAGTATGTATTATATTATACATATTTATGCAGTATAGCTTTTAATTAGTTCATTACTATTATGCATATGTATATTTATTTTCTTCACAAAACATAATTTATAATCTATAGATATATAAATGTAATTATTCATAAATCAATACACAATTATCGCTAAACAAGTGTATAGGCCGGCCAGTTATAGGCTAGTGAATGGACCTGAAGACTTCGAAGGGAAAGGTCCAGAAAGTTCTCAACGCGCCTGGTGTAAGAGGGACATTCAAATTCTCCGAGAACCGCAAAATACTTGGAAGCACGTCGTCTTCCAACCATTCATTAAGTGTATTTAGCCGTTCAAAGAGTTTCACACCAGATCCCAACACATCAGGTTCGCGACCAGTTAGCTGTTGAAAAGCTTTTTCTAAGCTTTTAAACAGTCCGCTACCCGTGAAAGCTCCAATTGTTGTCAAGTGTCTCTCAGGGTGCAATACTGGGCTAGCGCTGGTTAACGTCTTGGCCATCTTGTACAAAAGTGATTCATGGGGTTTGGACTCCTTTGAACCCGAGTTAGAGGAGCTGGATGAAGACGATGAACTTACACCTGACGACGATGAATGTTTTGGAGATTTCCTTGGCTTGCGCAGTGTCTTAAAGTCGGATTTGATCAAATTAATGGGCAGAACTTCTCTACCAGAGTCCAGAATTCCTTTTATCAAGCTTGAAAATGTTGGGATGGTTTGCGCTCGCAGAGGGTTCGCGAAAAAACTGTTGTACGTATGTTCAATGAAGCGCTGCAGCGGTGTAGTCATTTTAACTGAGAACGCCATGACGTCGTGCCTTGTCAGGGAGGTGAGGACGTCCGAGATGGTGGGTTGATCTCGGTCGTAATTGTGACTGCATTTGAAAATGATAAAAAAGATGGATTTTAAAATAATAATATTTTGAAATAAAACGATGCAAATAAATTCTAAAATTAGTCGAATGAGTTATGTGCGTAGAATTAACTAAATATTCTTATTTTACTGAAAAGTAATTTCCTTACCCAGATCTTCCTCCATGATGGTGATGGTGACCGTGACCTACAAATTAAGTAATTTATGCATTTATTAAATTTTTTAAACTGGCGTTCGTTTTTTATTCATCTAATACTTAATCGAAGTAATGCTAAACTCGAGAATATGCAGGATCTTAAGGTAACTTAATATCGATGCCAGTAGAAACTTTGCCTCAAATCCCGAAATTCTTAAATTTAGCAACGTACCGAATGTTTTGCAGTCAAACTATCAATATATATTTAAACTTTACATACCAGGAACGAGATCCCTGATGCTCTCCAGAATTTGCAGCAAATCGTCTTCCCATTCTTTAGCTACCCCTGCACAAAGCAAAATTTATTCAAACTTTAAATATTTTTGATTTTAGTTACACTATCTGAATAAATGAAAAATTATGCACAATGCTTTTAATACTGCTAAAAAAATGAACATAGTTTTTCCTTCAAAATTAAACTAAACTTACGTGTATAACTCTTTTTCGATTTCCCGTGGATATCCAGGTCATGAAAGTCAGGAAAAAGATGTGCCAATCGAATCAAAATTTTGGAGACTTCTTTCCCGTACTTACTTGATGCCTTACTGCTGCCATACTTCCAACGGATTCTCGGTGCTTACATGAAAAATTGCATTTCGACAAATAATTATTATTAGTTCCAGTACAAATTTGGGCTCCTATTATCGTTTTATATTAAAATAAGTATAGTTTACTATGAAGAAAATTAGCTCCAGCATGATTTTAATTGCTGGCAATTTGTGTCATTCTTATATGAATTTTATGGTTGAGCTGATAATAGCTGACTTATACTTACCAATGTTGTGTCTGTGAAAAATACCCGCTGAATCATCTATGCACAACAATATCACCACTAGCAACCCTAAAACATAGAAAAGTCTGATAAAACTAGCTTTTCCGTACATTTTACCTTTGAAATGATAGAAATTACTAGATTGCAAAATTATGTGGCAGATTTGATACGCATATTACACAGTTTTAATCCTGATGCAATTATAAAGCTATCATTATCATTAGATTTCATTGAATAATCTATACAATGTTGTTTATTTGCACGCTCTGCACCATTTCCTGTAACTGTTTTCAAAACACACCGGCTTTGTTAATTGTTTAGGTTTGAATTACAATAATAGTAAAATAATTATAATTATTATCGATCAACATGAATCTCCTGATGTTGTCTTGATTGATGAATGTTGTACGTATACACCCAACATAACTTGTTAAATGAATCCGATAAGCGTTTAAGTTTAAAACACATGGAATCAATTCTTAACAAGGTTTAAATGAAGCCTTCCAAGCTGTGAATGCTGCATTGAATGCACGTTGAAAATATAATATAATCGACGAACGTCGTCAGAAGAATATTTTAAGGCTAAGTGCATCCAAAATTCTTTAACTTTCTTACACTTCCGTTAAATCTCATACGATAATTAAGTACATACATTAAAGGAATGACGACCAATTAACTTACTAACTAATTATACAATTAACAAGACCCTTAGTTTCCCTTTGTTTTGCTCATTGAGTTGGCTAGTGGACGCTGGAAAGAATTCTAAACAATAAATTGCAAATTATGTCCAAAATAGTTCAGGAAGTGGAGAATTAATGAAGGCTATTGTTACCTGGATAAAAATTTATTTTGAGGAATATGCAATCGTTACATTGAAAGAAGTCAGGCTAAATGAACCTTAAGATGCATTTTAGCCATTGTCATGTGTTTTTCCTTTTTACAGCTCGGACGTGTTTTATTGTTATATGTATAAGATAATCACAATCCATGTATAAATATGCATACTTAGATACATAATTACCAAGTTATGTATTAAGTGAAGTAATTTACAACCCGTGACTGTAAAATCGAATGGGCACACTTCGTGCGAGCATTTCAGATACAAAATACTTATCTGCGTAAGTAAGTTTAATAAACATAATTCTTTAGTAATGAGTATAGACTCTCAAGCATGCCGTTTTAATTTTATGATTTGCGTAGGAAGCAAACTTTTATGTACGTATTATATGGATCTACTTGCGTACTGGTTGTAAAGGCTGAGGCTGAGACCATTTATATCGTCCTATTAAATTCTGATCTACTTGTGTACATGTTGCATTAATTATGTGTACAGGCGCTTAACCAGAAATTGTCAAAGGGGGGGTATTATTATGTACATATATACTTATTTAGTTATAAAATTGATGAATTTTAGTATTTATTGATGTAAAAAATTTCATATTTTACTTTCCAAGGGGGGGGGAGCAATTGCCCACCTTGCCCCCCATTGGCTACGCGCCTGTACGTGTACGTATAGAGATTAAACATTTTAAAATCCAAAACAACTTACATAAACAGAACTTGAAGCTGATGCTCTCATCAGCATTTAATGGAAGGCTATTTTGAACAATAGCTTTAAGCTTTACCTTCAGCACTGTTTACTAGACATACATAAATTTAACGTGTGGAATTGAATTAAAATTTGTTGTTTAAATCAGCCGTTCCTATACGAAAATACTGAGCTAATTCGTTTTACTTCGAATAGCGTGGCACACTATCATTCATGTTCCTGAGTCGTGATTAATTAATTCCAGAAGGGATGCGGATAATTTAAAAGTATTTATAGCATTTACAAAGTAAAACGGTTATAGTAAGTATATACTGTAAAAACACTAACGATAAAAGCAATGCACTCTACAGGTCCACTAAATGGGTAAAGATCTGCTTCTAATTTATTAATTTATATACACTTCAATGCTAAACTATAGGCACACCGTTGCGAAGAGGCAAACAAAAATATCTCCACAATCTAAAACGCAAGTATGACTACGGTTACAAGATAATACACAAATATTTAAATGTAAAACTGAATATGTGTTGTTTAAAAGCCTGACCTTAGTTTACGTCGTCATCAGTATAGCGCATTTATACGGCAAGCAAAATCCCGCTGCTGCTATGGAAAACTACTGCTAAGTCATGGATGTAGTAGAAAGGGAAAATATTCCAGCCGTTTCTAACGCATGTGTCTTTGAAATGGTAAATAAACTGGATAGTCACTTTTGCATTCCAAACATTAAAAATAGCATTCGGAAGTTGTAGTCATTCTTGTCATTTTAGAAACTGTGTAGATAGTTACATTTGCCCCTTCAGCGATGCTAATTACATACTATACTAAACTAAAAGTACATATTAGAGGTGCAAACTAAAGCAGGAAAACGGAAAGTTCATCTTTGGGAATTTAATTTAACATTGATTGATATTCCAGTGTCGAGGAGTACTTGGTTTACTGAAGCAATTTGTATTGTTTAGTCTTCAAACTACATTTGTACAGTGCGAATATTTTTGCTCCACACGCATAACATAGGATGGCTGAAAGTGTCATTGTCAAGTGCTTATTAGGGTTAACATTCATTTTCATTTCAGTGAACTTTATGAACGGCTTGGATAACACTCCCGTTGCCGTTAACAATATGGCACTGTATTATTGGCGGGATGAGGGTAACGTTTTTTTCTTTTTTAACATAAATTATTCATTTTTGTATGAACGTCATTCATTCGCAAAACAAAAAACATACCTATAAAGCTATTAAAATTTCAAAAATATTCGCTATTTACGCATTAAAAAAGTTATTACAATACTTTAGCAAAATATAATTAATTAAAAGCATTTAATTTTTATTTATTGATTTAAATGTTTTTCCCATCGGTCGGAACTGTAGTTAACCGCAGCCGCATAAATTGCAAGCCTGGAAATATAACATTCACCAACAGCACGTATAAGTGCAAATGCATGAAGAGTGACATGCAGCTCTGTTCTGTTTACGTCTATAAAGTATCTTCAACGGAGCGACCAAAACCAATTTATTGGGTCCCGGACAATACTACAAAAAAACATCATTAAAGAATGGCAGTGAAGAGCTTTCAATTTACAGAAATCATCCAAATATCTATGTAACAAATTGTTGCAATGTAAAATGAACAAATAGTTGTGGTGTCAATGTGACAACAATAGAACGTAGCAAAATCTGGATTAAAATGATTTCCACATACACAAATGCATTAAACACATAATTTTAAATCTCGTAAAACTGTTAATAGCAATATTTTATTGTATTTTTCCTTGCTAAATGACATATTAGAGCTGTTTTATTATGTGAAAATGTCAAAAATAATTGCACAAAATGAAAATGTTAGCATTGTGGTATGAATGATGGAAAAGTAGAATTTTATACAATATTGCCGAATCAATTTATTTGAAAAATTATGCGAAAAAAGCAGAATATTTGTAGCTTTTCGAAACTTTTCTCCTGAAACTTTCACTTGACATTCCAATAAAATTATTATTACTAGCATCCAATCACCATTAATTTTGCCAATACATAATGCAAAATTACCAAAGGCTCGTCGTGTTGTTAATTTCTGTAAGTTACGGCACTTCTACATAAATATTCAACATTTGAAGACATAACTGATTTTTAATTACATATCAAGACATTAAATCCAATGTCCTAAATAGGTATTCGTCCACCTGCACATATATCTGTAATGAGTCATACGAGAGTTAAAATTAATTGAATTTCTTCAATAAATGAGAATTTAGTACAGGTATACCTATTATGGCATTAACTACCAACTGTGCTCATTATTGAAATCGTTAGAACATAAACATCTAAACACTAAAATAGTATTAGTAACAATCTACATATAAAACACAAGTGGAAACCGCACTTACATAAGTCGACATGCCAATTATTACCACATCAAAATCAACAGTAAAAAATCATCCACAAAACAAATGATGGAATACTGCGTGCTTCCATATAAGGCGTCAATACTTCTTTTTTTAAAGTAATAGATAGTATAAATAATAATACAATTGATAGTACAATTAATAAATAAAATAAAAACATTACCTAATCAATGACAAAATAAAATACAATCAGCTTTACAAAATAGACAAATACATAAAAAAAAACTTTTAGACGAATAAGTAAATACATTGGTAAATTATAAGGGGAAGTACAAATAAAATAAATGTAAAAGCGACAAATACATAAAACATACAAAAGCGACAAATAAATAAAATTAATACAGAATAAATATAAAATAAATGCATAAAAATAAGTACTTAAGTAAATCAAAGAAATCAGTTCAATTAATTAATTAAATAAATAACTAAAATTTACAAATACATAGTTAAATGAAATAATGTATTTCATAGCAGCGCATGGAATGATTTTTAAATAAAATAAATATATCATTAAACATAATACACAATAAATTAGATTAGATACTTAAGGTATACTCAAACTCAAGCTCTAAAAGTCAAAATAAAGTACTTCAGTACGTGTGTAATTTTTCCTATTTGGTAAAAACGAGAAACTCAAGGAATTATAAAAATCCCCTCGTTGCCATCTCCCGGTTCTGAAGGACAACCCGGTTTTTGCGTATAATAAAGTAGAAAAATAGGAAAATGCACTGCACGAGTTGTCTCATCTTTTTTCTCATTGAGTGCTCAATGCAAAGGGTCGAATACATAATACAAGCGGACGTCTACGTGAGCAGCAGATGACTCAGAGCCTGGGGCGGGTTAACGATGTAAAAGTTAATTTTCGCGCCACTCATTCAAAAAATGTTGGGCAGGTATAGATAAAATGAAAAATATAAATATTACACTATTAATTTCAATTATCAATATCAAAATGGTTTAATAGAAGCCTTGTAGTTTTTAAATACTAATTAAAAAATCTTTACAAATTCTGTTTTATACGTCAATAAAATTTTAAACTTGTTTACAACCATCGGATGAAGATTGTGATTCATTATTTTAGGGAGAATTTGACCAACAAAATAAAAACAAAATATATCAACAGTCAACAATGTGGTTGAATTCGTAAAACAATTGCAAATCAAAGTTGCAGTAAGATATTTATTATGGAAATTAAATTCTATCTAATTTATTTTTTTAAAATTGTTTTTGGATTTTTAATTGTATTAATATTGTTTATTTTACATTTGTAGGTCGCCTTGAAAATCTTCCGTTTTTGTGTTCGTGGGGTTGTCAATATTTGGAGAGAGAGGATTCTAGAATTGAGAGCTTGACTGGATTTGACGACCTTTGGCATATCATTTATGACTAGGAAGGAAAGAAGTTAGATTGGAATTTTAAAGAAATGGATCCCGGAGCTAGTACGGATTTTCAAGAGGTAAAGAGACTCCTGTGGGGGAATCAAGTCCGGGATGAACTTTTTCGACGATGGTCTCAAGGTTTGTTTGACCTACTTTTGCTTTTTATCATACTTTAAGGGCTGAGAAAAATTAAAATAATATGAAATATGTAATTAATATTATGTGTTTAATTTCTGTACAGGGTTTAATTTTAGTGCGGATGAACCTTCCGCCTTAATTCAGAAGGATGGAGGTCCATGTGCTGTAATTGCTCCCGTCCAAGCTTTTCTCTTGCGAGCGATTCTGGAAGATAAACAAATATTACAAAATAATATTTGGCGTAGTGTAAGTTTCGGTTCAGATTTTATAAATTGTTAAAATCGTCTTTTATTAATATTGTTTATGGGTTGACTTTTAAGTTACTCGTCGTGTTTGTTACAGTGTAAGTCCTTGTGTTTTTACAGTTAACACCGGAAAGAGTGGATATTTACTTAAGACGAGCTTTAGTAACCATTCTTCATCAGGCAGCGACGGCAGATGAAAATAATCCGACAAATTCACCTTCAAGCTCACAGAGCAGCCTTAAACTGCAGATGTTGCAGCAAAGTCAGCAACAGCAACAACCTCAGACTCAACAACAACCTTCCCCTGCTCAGCAGCAACCCCCTCGTCTCTCCTCCACGCCTCAATACTGCTTAGTATTTCTGAGCGAGCCTCTAGGACATCGAATTACTTCGGAACCGGAGACAGAAAATCCTATTTTGGACCCGTCGAGGAAGATCCAACGGTCCGAACATGAGGTTTTCCATAGGAATCTGCGTCTACTCCGCTTAGAAAGTATTGTCCAAGTAGAGAATATTCTTAGGGAAAAGCTAGAGGCACTTAAAGGGCCTTATGGAATTATGCAGTTCTTGTATTCAGTCATTTTGACCAGAGTAAGTTTCAAGTATTGTGCTATCACTATGATATTTTTGAAAAATTCTAAGCTTCAAAGCTACTTCTTCGTTGTACGTGATTGAATAATGGAATGCTTTACTTTAATATTATTTATATAATATTTTTTACTCATCTATGTATGTTAAAATTGCTATTCCAGGGTATCGATAGAATAAGTAGTGAAATGTCCGAAGCCAGCGAGTTGATAGATCCTGTTCACGGTCATGGTAGTCAAAGTCTTATTAATTTAATGCTAACTGGACGGGGTGTGAGTTACGTTTGGGATTACGAACAAGACGTCGGCGGGTTAAGTAAGTTCGGTTGCAATCAGTTATCATCGTTCAGAAATTAAACTTGAATTTATCTAGTGTTAATTGAGTGTATTATATTGGAAGCTTTTATCGTGATTTCATTATTTTATTTTCCTTGCAGAACTTAAAGGCATAGAGGAACAGGGTGAAGTTGGATTTTTAACTTTACTCGAGAGGCTGCGTTATTGTGAAGTAGGTTCATTCCTGAAAAATCCCAAATTTCCTATTTGGGTCGTCGGCAGTGAGACACATTTAACAGGTGCGTTGAATGAAAGTTCAGTAAATTACCTTGAAACAAGATCTTGTTCGTAGTTACAGTTAGTCATGATTTATTCTATAAATAAATAAAAGTTGTAAATCTATAAAATCAGTAACTGAATCATTTTTACTTCCAGTACTCTTCTCTACCAATATGGACTTAGTTTGTCCTGAAACTCCTGGTGAGACGGCTCGTAGAGTATTTTCTTCTTTTGACCCTGAAGGGAATAATTTCATCTCCTCAGTGCTATTAGAAGATGTCATGAGGACTTTAGGACTATATGCTGACCCCGAATAGTACGTTTAATTTAGTACATCATATAGGCATGCGACAAATGGTTTACTTCTAGGTTGTGAATTCTGGAAGTGTTTTTATTTGAGAGAAATGAATGGATAAAATTTGTATTAATACTTTCGATTTGAAAAGCAATATTTGCCCGAAAATATGATGCTAACACAGAAACTGTACATAGTAATTAATTTCAAATTCCATTTGTAACCTGGAAACTTGTTTTCAACAGTGTGGACTTAATGAAGAAAAGACTAGATCCGGAAACGCTGGGAATAATCCTATTAAATGCTTTTATGGATGAGTTTTTCCCGAATGAGAAATCTTCCGGACCTATAACTTTCACGCTTTACCATTACAACGGACTTCAAAGGGCTTCCTCAACTGAAAAAGTGATTTACCAAGAAGGCAATGCCATTCTTTTAGAGTCAGATCTTAGAAGTTTATCCGATGACAATATGATTTTGACCTGTCTTCAAACCAAATGGCCAAGTATAGACGTTCAATGGCAGAGTGGCCTCACCCCGTCAATCAATTAATAATAGTTATTATTATTTGATACAAATTCAAGTATAACAGCCATCATATTTAATATCGTAAAACTAGTTTACACGCAAGGTAAAAGTCGATGAATGTACCGAGTGTTTGTTTGTGCTATCGTGATTAATACAAATGAAAATCTCTTTAACCTCTACAGAATTTACCACAAGGACCTTAAATAGCATTACTACGTATATGTGAACTAAAATAATATTAAATATAATCAATCATGGAACATCTGACTTCATTTCATAACAACCAAAGTACGTATTTTAAATTTTGATTCGGTATAATAATTGAAATTAGGTTTAGAATATAAATTTCAGTATTTGGCTTTATAATTCTTACGGGATCTACTGCCATACATAATAATTATTGCATTGTTAAAGTACATTCAAGCTAATGTTTTAGGTATGTACTATGTGTGATTATTTAAGTGCTTCAAACACAATTCAGCAATGTGTGAGTTGCTAAAAAAGCAAGTCTCGTCAGGTTTTCAAGCAGTTCTTTGTTTAAGGATCTGTAATCGCTTGCCTGACGATCCTGATAATTATTTACTAATTAATAATAATTATGCAGTGATTTAGCGGCCACAATGTTTAAACTTCAATAGGCACTGCGTTATTAGTAACTGTGTGAGTCTTCGTTATAATCCACAAAAGTCTAACTTCACTGCAAATGAGCCACAAAATGCTTCCTCCACGGGACAATTCTCTTGCAAATATTATATAGTTAAGCAGATCAATGACTGTCATTTTGTAATAAATTACATATAACATAATATTATTAGTGAATTAAGTATGTACGTTGATAATTGTTGTCATGTTCAGTTCTGGCAAGTTTCAATATTAAAATTTATGCTATTATTGCATAACTGTGAGTTACATCATTACATTATATAACGTATTGACTGTAATGTAGTTGTAACTTTCTTCAACGCAGCTTTTATAAATTGCAAGATTAAAGTTTGAGTTTGGATGTAAAGAATAGAATGGATATGAAAACAATTGTATTGAAATGATTACTTTACGTTTGAGCTTACAAATTGTTCGTGTCACTTGTGTTCTGAGAAAGATTAATGTAACTTTAAGTTCGCGAATAATTAGTTTTCTAACAACCAAGCAAGCTAGTATTATTATTATTTTCCTTCAAGCTTTTTTGTTTTGCATAGGATCACTCAACTAATAAGTAAAAAGAATGTTATAAATATAAACTGCTATATAATAATTTCAAAATATGTAAAAATAAAAATTATTTTATTTATTGGAATAATTCTGGCTACACATAAGAAATAGGCTGCGTTGATAAATATAATAATTTCCAGGGCCTTTGTGAATCTGAGATAATATTGCTAAAATGTGTTTTAACCAAATTCTTGACCCCGTTACCAATTATTTAGAGGCGCATGACCTAATTTGCTTGGCTATATATGGCGAAAAGATAAAATGATTAATATTTCCGCAGCAATTTTGTGTGTGTAGTTATATGCAAAATTCTACAAGTCAGGAAAGAATTTACGCCGTGTCTTATTAATCAATATTTACTTTTGCATGTTTATAAAACTATTTATGGATATATGTTGTACCTTTTAAAAATATGTACGTTTTTACATAATAACACAATATCAGTGATGAGATGAGTGAATTCATATTATATTCTTTAGAAAAAAGACGGAATATAAAAAATTAGGATAAATCTCAATAATTGTAACGATGTGTGTATGTATGTATTATATATAAAAATGATTACATCCCCATATCGTTGGTGGAGATGCAAAGTGCACTATCTCCATGTGCGTCTAGCTGCAAAATGGGACATCCACCATCATTTCAAGTGTAACGTATGGGTTACTCCACTATAATATGCCTTTGCAATTGAGATTTTAAATACACAAGCTCCCTCCGTTTTCGGTTTTTTTAATGCAATTTATAAGGCAGGATAACCCATCTTTTTCACACTGAATTGTTGACGGATATCTCGTCTTGCATTTACTTTCACATGGAGATAGCACTCTGTGCATCTCCACCGAAGATATGAATGAGCAGGTATGCTTTAAAATAATATTTCGACACCAAATCGCGTTTTAATATTTGTGTGCATGAGTACAACATTGTGGATATTATGTTAATGTAACTTGTTGATCGTTTTAATCGTGAGACGTTAAGGTTGTTTAGCGAATATATGTATACCAACATTACCAACTACCTACTTTGTTACGCATAACAAGAGAAAATAAACAAATACGATTCGTACCTGTTATTTCAATGTCTGTATGTCAAATGCATTTTCTTTAATAATATTCCTAGAAATCAAAATAAGTTGTATTCTATGACCACTTTGTTATGTTTATGTATGAAGCCTAACTCAAATTATTAATTCTTATTTTTTTTAATGTCTAGTTATTTCACATATAATTTTATTTTACAATTTCATGCACTTCTGTAATTTACGTCGAATTTCCCTAAATCCATGAGAAATCATTTTTTGTGTGCAACTTCACAACAGGCAAATCAGTTTTTTTCGGATTCCTGCCAGATACATTTTAAAGATCCCTATCGTCGGTGGAGATTGGAGATGCAAAGTGGGCTAACTCCATGTGCGTTTATACCTGAAAAGTGATGAACATCCGCCATCATTTTAAATGTAAGGTATGGGATAACTCCACTATTTTACAACTGCTGGCAGTTGTAAAATATGAATGAAACGACAGGATATCTCATGTTTCACTAAATTGATGGCGGCTATCTCATCTTGCGTTTAGGTTCACATGGAGTTAGCTCAATTTGCATTTCCACTGAGGAAAATGATGTTTAAATTATTAGCCACGTGCCATGATTTTATTAATTTTAATGTTTACATTCACAAGAATTCCTATAATAACTCATAACAGCGTGAATAACATTTAATCTGAATTCTTTTTTACATCTGTAATGTCAACATTACAATGTCAATACACGTATCTTTTTAGCCTATACTGTTATTCATGCTCCATATCTGTAAAGTAGGTCAAATGCCTCCAATGAGAAAAATCTATAAACAGTAGTACCTATTTAAGTATTTTTAAGTGCAACAAAAAATCACAACAAGGCACTATACCAATTCTGGTGAAGTTAGTATTCTAAAGAGCAATTTATGCATGTGTATATAGGATAAATTAAATTATTTTTCTATGTAATATGACAAATCCGCGAGTGCAAATAGCTAAATCTAAATATGTAAGTATAATATATCTAAATGTGTTTATGAAGCGGTAATGTTGAATTTAGGATATACACAGGATTAACATTAAAAACAACCGATAAAAGTTATCTAAATCCAAATATATTATTCTTTTGCGGCTTAGCAGCCGTTGACCTTATGAAGAATTGAAGAATAATACTTTTAATCTTTATTTGTCTACATCGAGTGTGGAATTTCAGTACAAACGCGTATGCATAAATTATATTAATATTTGCCTTTGTTCCACACAGTTATCGATGTCACCTGGCACTTTCCTATTGCTGAAGCAAATTAAAAAAATCCGGATTAAAAGACATATTTAATTGTATATTAAAAATAATCCATCGGACGTTATTTTAGCATTGTTATTTCTGTTGTACATAGTATAGGTTGCACATTATATTGCTTCTTGTCAGAAAAAAAATAATGTCAGCGGAAATTAAAGGGCTGCCCGTCCCTCCTGTGCCGGAGAAGCCTGTCACTTTAGCAATTGTTGGAGCTGGAGCAAGGTAAAATGATTAGTTAGTTAAGGTTATTTAATATTTATTTACTGAAATATTTATTAAAAATCTTAGTCAACAATGTTGACATATATGTTCAAAGCACATATGCTGTGAAGTAATTTATTAATCGCAATAGTTTTAATGCTTATTAATATTAATTATTTTCTCGTAATTAATTACTGATACTTTATTTTCTTGTTTATTTTTAATTAATAATATTAATATTTGCAGCTTATCGTATTAATGTAAAATTATTTTCTGCAATATGCATGTATTTTGCTTTGAAGGGGCCAGGGCTATGCCACATTTGCAACCGCATTTCCGGAATGGCTTAAAGTCGTAGCTGTGGCTGATCCGCATGATTACAAGCGCAACTTGCTTGTCAAGGTTAATTAAACAAGTTAATTCGTAATTCATTTGGTTGTTATTATTAAGTCTGATTTCCATCAACTGTAGAGTTGAGTTACTAAATGCAAATATTTACAAATTCTTCGGCTAAATTTTGCAGTCCACATGTAGCACATATGCCTGAACATAAGATTATGAGCATTTTTGCTTCAAGAAGTAATAGCTGGTGCCGTATCTTAAATTGTGCTAAAACTGTTCTGCACACATAATATTTGCTTCGGGTGTCATAATATTTAATTATACAAAATTTAAAGATCTGCATGCGTTTTCTATTAGGAACATGAAATACCAGCTGAAAATGTATTCACTAATTGGACGGAGGTATGTTGAAATACTGTATTAAGATATTTTGTTTTAAAATTAAAAGACAACTGTATGTATGTGTATTTTAATTGTTCTGTATTTAGAGCGGTTTTTAATTAATATTGCAGATGATCAAGAGACCAAAATTGAGTGACGCTGTTGCTATTTGTACCCAAGATCATCTTCATACAGATCCTGCAAAAGGTAAGGAATAGTTCAATAATTATATTAAGAACCTAATAGGAATGCTATCGTTGGGATTGTACTACATTGAATGGAGAACGTTAACTAAATTTTCCTCTGTTCCATATTGTCAGCATTTGCAAATCAAAAGTACAATATTTTACTGGAGAAGCCAATGGCAGTGTCCTTACAAGAATGTCAAGATATAGTCGAGGCCGTGAAGAAGAACAATGTCATCTTTGCTGTGGGTCATGTTTTAAGGTACACGCCGTACACTGCCAGCATTATGCGTGTTTTGAATTCTAAGCAAATTGGGGATGTCGTCAACATTCAGCATCTCGAGCCCGTAGGATTCTGGCATTTCGCGCATTCGGTACACACTCGTAACATATACATACATACGAAAATACGAATTATAAACACACAATGATTCTTGACGTATAGACGGGTTATGTTTGTTATGTATGATTTTACATGCACTATACTTATTCTTTTTAGCTAGTAGCTCATTTAATTTATAAATTCTCAATCATAATTAGTTTGTTCGTGGAAACTGGGGAAATGAATCCAGAGCAACGTTTTCCCTCATGGCTAAGAGCTGTCATGACATAGATTTGATTCCGTTTATGATGGGTGCCGGCAAATGCAAGGTATGGCTGTATAGATTCACCATAATTGTAAATGTAAGGTATGGGATTACTACTCCATTATCATTTTTACTATTCGCACTAAATTGTGTGCGTTCCCAATAGGATTTGAATTTGTTCTACGTGGTTTAAACATAACGACCCATCAGCTTGTTTTTCCCGTGCAAAGCACGGTCTTAAAACTAGTAATTTAAAATTGCCTTGCAAGTTGAAATTTTAAATACAAGCTCCTTCTGCCTTCAATTTTTAATATAATACGGGATATCCCACCTTGCACTGAATTGATGGCAGCTATCTCATCTTGCATTTACGTTCACATGGAGACAGAGAGAGCTCACTTTGCATCTCAACCGACTATGTGTATATATGCTTACAATTTGTATTAAAATATTTTGTTTAATGCTACTAACTTGTTATTATATGACTGCTACAAAACAAACAGCGAATATCATCCTTTGGGTCATTGACACATTTCCGAAAAGAAAACAAACCAAAGGAAGCTGGACAAGCAAAGTAAGCTTTGCGTTAATATTTGAAATATTTAAATTGATTTAGCAGTGTAAATTAAAATTTGAATGAGCTAATGTCAGTAACTATGATATTACAGAAAATGCCTCGACTGTGTCTTCGAGCCCAGCTGTCCTTACTCTGCCAAGAAAATATATCTCGACCCTTTTGTAAATAACGGTCATACAGGTTGGCCAACTAGTATAGTGCATCCCAATGAAGAGGACATGGGTATGCGAACTTAAAATAACAAACGTTTGTCATTGCTTATATACATAAGCACCTTTCTGAAATAATCTTCAAGGCTGATTTACTGACTTCATAATTTATATATTGTAAATCTTGCAGATATAGAAAGTTTATCAGCTTCCTTGCAAAACTCAAACTACGGTAGCTGCGTCTATGAGGTCGACAATGATGTTTGTGATCAACAGGTGGTGAACATGGAATTTGAAAATGGAACCACAGCTTCTTTCTCAATGATTGCCTTTACAGAAGCTTTATGCGAGCGCAAGGTATGCAAATTCCAAAATTCTAATGAACATGAGAGAAGATTGTGAAAATTTTTGGTTAATTTTTAATAATTTTACATTATTCCTCATTGTTCAGACGCGGATTTTTGGCACTAGAGGGCAAATTGAAGGTGACGGAGTTGATGAAATAATCGTATTCGATTTTCTTACGCGAAAACGAACATTCATTAAACCATCGGCCGAAGAGCAGACGGGGAAATCCCGATGGTCTAGTGGTCACGGTGGTGGTGATTATGGTTTGATGAAGAGTTTTGTCTATGCCTGTGCTACTGGTAATCCTGATTATATTCTTTCTGGCCCGGAGGAAACATTAGGTAAGACAAATGTTTTAGTGTAACGTCTAAGTTCAAAGGTTATTGTTATCATTGAATGGGGTCCAAAAATATTTGCACAATTTTACTTAACATCGTGTGTTGTGACTTCCCTTATTTACTTATATAGATTCCCACATATATGTGTTTGCTGCTGAGGAGTCCAGGAAGTCTGGCACCGTGATAGACATTGAAGAGTTTAGAAAAACCAAACTTGTTTAGCAAATATCTATAAATCTTTCCGATTTTTAGTTTGAAATGTTGAAAATGTACTTAATTGAAAATGTACTTAATCAGCAAATTGCTTTATTGATAGGAAATTATTACGTATATGTATAGTATAAATAGATATGCACGTAAGCATAAGCTTGTAAATTTTGAGAACTGATGTTATGTAGAATAAATTTACAATGATTACGTTGATATTATGAATTTTCAAGCCGCACAATTATTTACCACGACCAAAATCAAATTCTCAATAATAATTTAAATCCTCGAAGCCAATCATTAAGCTTGTCTCTTTATTTTTAAATTAACCGCTTAATGGGAGTTAATTTGAATTCAATGCTAAATATGTATGTTTTTTGTCGCAAATATACGCGATGATGTGATTAAAATTTTCCAAAAAGTGGCCCAAAATCTTGAAAATAACCAAAATTGTTCTCAAATTCTTGCTGGAAAATGCCCAAAATGACAATGTCAAAAAAACCATTATGTCCTTATTTTGCTCTAAACTGCACACAATTCCGTGGACTTTTGGGCAGGCAAGATGCCCAAAACGCCTTGGCATTTTCAGATTGCTAAGAATTTTAAAAGTAATTAAATGCATTCTGTGTGTATATTTAAAAGGATGCGTGCAACCAATTAGGGCGTGTGAAATACCTAGGGCGTGTGTGACAAATTTTTCACACCGTTAACATGTTAAAAAATACAGCTAAATAGGAAAATACATTAATCATAATCATTATGACTACCTCTAACGTACAAAGTATAATAATTGCAGCTACGTTGGATTATTTTATATAATTTTTATATTATACAAAAATAATCACGTTGTAAATTCCGTGATGAATTATAGTACATAGTCGTTATATACGTTTTACCTTTCTGATTACACACTTTGCTTTATGACATTATTACTACTATCGTTGTATGAAAATGAGTGAAACTCGAGGGATTGCGTCATCTAAATGCTATAAAATGCAAATTAATCCATAACCCATCTGTATAGTCATATATTTACTTCCTTGTCTGTAGTTCAGCCTGATTCTATAAATAGATTTGAGTAATTGAATACATTGGAGTAATGTTAAAGCGGCTCGTAAACCCTCATAAAATCATTAGGAGAAATACTAATGTATGATGTATGTAAGGCATTACAGATTCAAACTATAAATTACTTGACTTGCATCTGTTGTCGATTCCAACGAGTGAATATTTTTTCTGTGAGCCATATAGCAAATCAAAATAAATTCAAAATAATCACGTAATTCAAATCAAATTCAAAATAAATATCACTGCAGATTGTTGTAGATAATTGCTTCGAGACAAAAAAAGGTTTAGGTTGTATACTAACATATGTTACATACTTACATATACAATGTCCGCTGATATTAAAGGACTTGCTGTTCCTCCCGTTCCGGAGAGGCCTGTCACGTTGGCAATTGTCGGAGCTGGATCTAGGTATAGTCAATCTCTTAAGCGTATTAAAAATGATTTAAGTACTATTCATTGTAAAAACAATGAATTCAATTGCGGTAAACGCAAAATCGGAAAAAATACATGCAACAAAAACAAATGCGTTTATACGGGATGCGTGTTAATTAATTAGTACTTGAAAACTGCAGAACTATTGGATGACTTTAATTTGGATTAAAAAAAACATGAATTGTTAATATGTACTTACGTAAGTAATGACTTTTTTTAAATAAAGTACATTATTACTAAATATCGAAACTCTTCTAATTTCATCTTGAAGAGGTCAGGGCTACGCGACGTATGCAACTGAATTTCCAGAATGGCTCAAGGTCGTGGCAGTGGCGGAACCGCATGACTATAAGCGCAATTTGCTTGTTAAGGTAAAATGTATTATTGCTGTACATATATATAGTCAATTATATTATATATACTTATAGTTATGTTTTTATTGCAGCGTTATTAAATTCCAGAAAGTGAAAACGTTAAAGTAATATAATGGTTTGGTTTAATAAATGTTAAACAGGATAATTCGTTTATTACGGATCCCCTGTTCAGGTATTGGTGTACAATTATTCAAATTTATTAATGAAACGATTAACTCTTTGTTTTCCCTCAGGAACATGAAATCCCAAAGGAAAATGTATTCACTGACTGGACTGAGGTAGTTAAAAAATTAAATAATATAAACAGATATCTCTTCGTTTGTAGAGAGATTTTCAGAGCTGTCCAAAATACATGATATTTCAAATGCGTTTAAAGTTCTACAATTATTTTTAAATGTATTTTGACGTTGGTCGATTTAAAAAATGTACTTTGTAATTTGTATTTTGAAGTTGGTCCATTTTAAAATGTATTTTGAGCTTCAAACAATCAACATTGAGTTTTGTCACCGCATTAAATTCTAACTTTGCCCTCGTCCTTACAATAATAATCGCATTGGCTTTTATACAAAATCAAACGAAATTCGGACGCTTTGTCTTAAATGTACATTTTGCATGTATTTTAAGGGCTTGATTAGAGTATTTGGAATTTTCGTGGGAAAACTGTATTTTGCATTTCATAACTTGTATTTTCATGGAATTTTATTTTGAGGGCATGCATTTTGGAAAGCTCTGGAGATTTTATCTCAATAATTATCATTTAATTTTGTGTGTCTACGTTTGCAAACTTACATAATTTTATTTTCAGATGATCAAGATGCCCAAACTGAGTGACGCTGTTGCAATTTGCACTCAAGATCATCTTCATGCTGCTCCTGCAATAGGTATAAAATAGTGCAGTAGTAAAATTGATAATTGAACTACAGATACAACCTAGCAAACGGCACTGAGGCTGAATATTAAACAATTGTTAATTTTCCTCTGTTCCATATTGTCAGCATTTGCAAATCAAAAGTACAATATTTTACTGGAGAAGCCAATGGCAGTGTCCTTACAAGAATGTCAAGATATAGTCGAGGCCGTGAAGAAGAACAATGTCATCTTTGCTGTGGGTCATGTTTTAAGGTACACGCCGTACACTGCCAGCATTATGCGTGTTTTGAATTCTAAGCAAATTGGGGATGTCGTCAACATTCAGCATCTCGAGCCCGTAGGATTCTGGCATTTCGCGCATTCGGTATACACAGCACTTTTTTCAATCCATGCGCATGAGTATAATTGAGAAATAAATTCACACAGTTTAAGCTAATTACGTCGTAACAGTTAATTAAAAGGATATACTCACATTATTTACACCAAACAATTTGTAGTATGTTCGCGGAAACTGGGCAAATGAATCGCGTGCGACGTTTTCTCTCATGGCTAAGAGCTGTCATGACATAGATTTAATTCCGTTTATGATGGGCGCAGGCAAATGCAAGGTATTGTTTATTACTTGTTTACACTCGACCATGCTTTTTTTGCATTAAAAAATGAAACTTAAATTTTACACCTTTTTATTTTTATTCTACATCTAGCGCATATCATCCTTTGGGTCACTGACACATTTCCGGAAAGAGAACAAACCAAAAGAAGCTGGGTTAGCAAAGTAGGCCTGAAGTCCATATTTAAATAATATACATAAAATATACGAATCAAGGTTGTATAGTAACACACTTAAATAAAATTATGACAATAATAATTATGTTGCAGGAAATGCCTCAACTGCGTTTACGAACCCAGGTGTGCTTACTCTGCTAAGAAAATATATCTCGACCCCTTTGTAAATAACGGTCATACTGGTTGGCCAACTAGTATTGTTCATCCAAATGTAGAGGAGATGGGTATGTAAAATAATGATAATCAACGTTTGCCATCTTTTACAAACTCATGTTAAATGATTATTGAGGTTCATTTAAAAACTTTACAAAATTTTGGTGTAAATATTGCAGATATAGAAAGTTTGTCAGCTTCCTTGCAAAACTCTAACTACGGCAGTTGCGTCTATGAGGTCGACAATGATGTTTGTGATCAACAAGTAGTGAATATGGAGTTTGAAAATGGAACCACAGCTTCTTTCTCCATGGTTGCATTCACCGAAGCTATATGTGAAAGAAAGGTTAGTACTGGAGATTTAGGAACATTTTAAAAGGGATAATGTTTTGTTTATACTTTTTTGAAGTTTTTATACATCTTCTGAAGTCTGTTTAGGTAATCAAAGGTGCAACTTACACAAAATATAACACTGTATGTTAATTCTTTCCATGTTTTTCTTCTAACCCATTTGCATTGTATTCGCTGTTGTTCAGACACAGACAGATGAAAATTTTTGGTTAATTTTTAATAATTTTACATTATTTCTCACTGTTCAGACGCGGATTTTTGGCACTAGAGGGCAAATTGAAGGTGACGGAGTTGACGAGATAGTCGTATTTGATTTTCTTACACGAAAACGTACGTTCATTAAACCATCAGTCGAGGAGACAGGGAAATCCCGATGGTCTACTGGTCATGGTGGTGGAGATTATGCTCTGATGAGAAGCTTTGTTTATGCCTGTGCTACTGGTAATCCTGATTATATTCTATCTGGCCCTGAGGAAACATTAGGTAAATCGGTCGTTTAATTTACCACTTTTTAAATAGAACTAGGATATTATGTGAAAGCTTGGCTAATAAATACAGAATATTATTAACCACGTATCCAATTATTTACAAAAATGATTACAGATATTATGTGAAATATTATGGTGTGATTGGTTTGGAAATATTTGCTACTAGTCTTGATATTTAAGGTATACATGAGAAAACTAGCTGGGGGTGTGATGTAAAATATTTTCAGTGATTTAGTATATTCTATGGTATTCGTAGATTCTCACTTGTACGTGTTTGCTGCTGAAGAGTCAAGGAAGATGGGCACTGTTGTGGACATAGAAGAATTTAAGAAAATCAATCTTGTATGATTTATGTACCGTGTGAACTGATGTAATAGGAAACCGTTTGAATAAATTTGTGTTTCAATCTTATCTTATACATACATAAAGAGTATATAGAATCTTGCGAAATACGATGTTTCAGCAACTGTTATTACGGTGTTCGGACGTAGCTGGAAAATGTTTTGTACACGATCTATATATTACATGTTATTTGTAACTCATTTCATTGTTTCATTCGCTCCTTTAATTAAAATGTGCGAATAGTAAATATAGTATACATTCCATAACTCATCAAATATAAGAATCTCAGTACATGACACGTTTTAATGGTGGGGGCCTTTGAACGTTGAAGTTCTTTAATCTAACAATAAGTATAAAAACATTCTTGCAAATAATATGCAGTTCTGCATACAATTTGATTCATAAATAAGACATCCGATGTCATTAAAACTTCAAATTTGTTCTTGAAGTTTATGGTATATCCGATGTTGTAATTCCAACACACGCAAGACGCACCAAGGACTTTGTCACTGTAAATCCCAAATGCAGATTTACACAATAGTGAATGAGCATTGAAGAGTGTTGAAAGATAACCACAACAGATACAAAGACATTTTTATTTCCTCATACTCAAATTGTAAACTGTCAATATATTTGTAAAACAAATTATGTTTATTCTTAAATGGGTCGCTTGGTTTAAGCTGCAGAAATTGGCCAGGTGCCATGTTGTCGCAACTGTTACGTGAACTAGCACATCAGTTCCTTCATTTTGTGAATCGGGATAACTCTCGCAATATCTATTGCAATTTGTCTTAATAAAAGGAGCAAAAATGAAATTACGTTTAGTATTTCTCGTTATTGTAGTAGTAATTTTACAGTCTGAGGTATGGGAGAATATTATTGTATTTCAAAAAATATTTTGGTACTTTACCAACTAAAGTTTCTCCAAAGTATTACTAAAATACATATGAGCTCAAGTGATATTATTTGTTACGTTTTAGGTTCATGGAAGGAGAACGAAATACCGATGTAACGATTGTAAATCCAAAGGCTTATATAGGGAGGTCTTCGCATATGTAACAAAACGGCGAAACAATCCCGACAAAATAAAGTTAAATTTAAGGTTTTTTCAACAATCGAAATGTGAAGAAGAAGGAAATTTCGCTAACCCAATTGGTAATTGCCGCAAATATCTAAGATGTCATAAGCGTGGTACAAGACCCAAGATGTTAGAATGTCGTCCGGGAAAAACCTTCGACCCCTTTTCCAGGGAATGTCTCGATGAATTAGAAGCCCGTGATTGCAAAGGTAATAACATAGTTTATATTTCTTCATTGAATATAAGTATATTGTATATCATAGTACATTAGGAACATTTTATTTCGAACAATCATTTAAGTAAAGCTATTTATATGTACACTGAAAACATTTGAACATTTAGCATGCAACAAACCCCGCGGCTACAAAATTCCTCACGAAAAAGCTGGGAAAATGTTCTACATGTGCCAAGATGGCGTAGCCTACGAATTTGAGTGCATCGGGGACCGAAAGTTTAATAGACATACGCGAGCTTGCGGTAATTCAAAACCAGTTGTGGATAGTCAAGATATTGACGAATCGTACGTGCCAGACAGCGTGTATGTACACAACCGACATGGAAAGAAGCGACGACTATTTACGGGAATACAATTCCAGCATAAACCAGAGAGCGAAGAAAAGAAAAAAACGTACAGGGAGGCCTAAGTGTATTTTATATTCTTTATTTATACAATTTAATCGACTTATCACAAAACGCAAATGGAATGGTTTCACATTATAGTATGTATTAAAGTTATATTATACAAAATTGACTTTTATTTATTAAATATATAATTTAAACCTATAAAGCATTTCAAATATCATCTGAAAACATGATTTGTGGTATTGTAATTACATCTGGCGACATTACTTAATCTAATTGTAGGGTCGAAACGTTTCTAACTATTTTCACCGTTTAAAGTTTCCAGTCAGTAGGAATGAAGCAAGTAAAAAATGCAGGTAAATTTTACGTCGAGCTTATTTCTTTAATAGTTAAGTTTACGTGATCCTATACAACGGCGTTCAATCATGTTAAACAAACTGCTGCACCCAGGTTCTCAACTAATAGCACCTAACTCGCATGGTATGATTTAGTTTTTCATGTGTATATAAAAAATAACTGAATACATACTAAAAAGAAAGCAAACATTTATGGTTTTGTGCACTTACATTATGAATACAAATGTCGAAACGCCATACGCGCGATGCAAAGCCAAAGATGTTAGAATGTCGTCCGGGGAAAACCTTTGACGGTTCCAGGGAATGTCTTTGACTGTAAAGATAATTTTTGGTTTTGTCCACTAACATTATACTTAGAACAATTAACATTATACTAACATTATACTTAGAACACTGCATTACATAATAATATGTAATAACTTACTTTCGTAACTTAGCACGATTTGGGGTGTAGAAATCTTGATTTTGTAAAATAATAACATTAAAGCCCCACATTGTGCATTAGTTTTAAGTATAAGTATTTGGTGCTGGCATCCAATGTTTTAGTGTACCTTTTTCGTGATGCCAATACATACTCATTTAAAGCCGGGAATTTGCAAAAACCACGAAATTTTTAAAATGACCCTCTAGACTACTCCCACCCGGGTATTTTATGAGACGTAAACCCCGATGATTCAAAATCTCGAAATTTTTTTGTGTGAAAATGCGACATGGGACATTTATTTGTAAAATCATTCATTATGCTACTTATTCAGAGGCTAACATACTAATTAATTATCTGCATCTGATCAAGGCTGGAATTTCTCTTAATGTTTTTATCAATGTACATCTGCGATCCTGGAATTGATCGAAATGGTTCCCCTCTGCCGTGTCAAAAACACTTCGATCAAAACTAAACGCCATAGGAATTGATGACTTTTCAAAAACATGCAATATGCAAGTACAGAATGAACTAATGCTATTTTGTATTCTTGTTATTTTTTAAATGTTTAATTTACGAGTAAATGTTTTAAATTCATTTATTTAAAATAAAATAATACATTTGCGGAGCTATCTTGGGGCGACCCCTTCGTCAGTAGCAAAGAAAGTTTATACATATAAATCGAGACCAAGCATTGATTGTTATGACAGGCAAATATTGAAGCTTCCTGTGAAACTTAATAATAGGATAATTAAACTGTTTAACACGCCTAACACATTTTTTAAATGTACCGGAGAATTTCTGGTTGAAGATATTGAGAGTGAGTTCATCATACCATCATATGACAAATTCAGCCAAATCTTTTGATGTGACCTAATTTTTGCGTTCTGTTGGAAAACCACCTATGCATGATACCCGCGGTCTCCGTCATTTTTGGTTTCAAGTTCTCCGTCTTTCCATGGTGCCACGGTCTTCTTCATCCCTTGGCCCCTCTCAGCGACCATCCAATCCTTAAGAATTTATTATTCATACAACGTCTTACAAACTAAAAAAAGAGCTTGTATGAAATTAGTCGCCGATTTATGCGTCTCTAATTTAAACTTACCTAATTTAGTTCCCTTTTTAAAATGACGAAAAAATTAATGCTATAAAGTACTAAGATGCAAAGTAACAAAGACAAAATAACATGGAATAATAGATTTTCCCATACAACAAAACTCAATTTTGCATGCGATATTTATTAGCGCTAATATTGAGCTACTACATACAGGATTATTTTCTTAAGAAAGATTCCGTAGATAACGTCAATTATTTACGTACTTATTCGAATTACATTCGGGTATATCCAGGATAGCCGGATTTTATGTCCTGGGTTTTGCAATAGTTCTGTAGAGATAACAGGATCCTAAAGATAGCCGGGATTTTAAAAATATTTCTGCCGATTTTTATGCTTAAATACAGCCAATAATAATACTTGGCCGTATATAGTTATGGAACGTATTATTTCTTGAGCTATACAACAGTCACTGCTTAAACAATCCCACAACCATTAACATTATTTTAATGCAAACTTTTCAAAAACGGGCAACTTTTTTGCTGCATTGTTTAAACTTAATTATGGAAATGTATCAACAACACGAAGCTGCAAATGTTTTTAATTAATTGTAAATTAGACCAAAGAGTATTTGTGAAGCTTCAATTATTCTAATACGATTTTTAAAATCAGAAGATTAAGCTAGTAAAGGGATAAGTGATTTTAAGAAAATTAAACAAAAAATAGCTGAGCAACTATACAAATAATTCTGTCTCAAACAGAATTTCCTGTTATTTATTTATAATTGAATTAAAATGGAATTTTAACTGATCTTTGCAGTTAAATTTGTAGTTGGTGTTGACGTGGTAGCAGAGATCCTAAAGATATCCAGGATTCTGTCCTGGGTTTGGGCCCAAATTTGAATTTTGTCCGGGGGATATAATTCGAATAAATACGGTATTACGGAAATACATGGAAAAATTGCTCGAATTTCGTAGGAGTGTTATTATTAGATGGGATGGTAATCTTTTTTAGCAGATTTCATGACTCTTTTATTGAATTTGACTCCTGTCGTAAGTCTTCGTTTGCCAGTTCTTCCTTTGTTAATGGTCACGCTGCCGGGGACGTATTGGTCGTCAGTGTCCCGGGGATCTATATTGGCATCCGAGTTTCCGCAAGACCTTGTATGTTTATTAAACACGACATCACCATTGCACTTAAACTCGTAGGCAGCACCATCCTGACACATGTAGAATTTTGATCCACCTTTTTCATGCGGAATTTTATACCCTTGGGGTTTATTGCAAGCTGCATTTTAATAAAAAATTTAATTAATAAATAAATAATACAAAAAACAACGGTTAAATGCAAATAATGATAAATTCGTATTTTGCTGAAACTAGATTAATTTAATTTATGGTTTATTTAATATGCTGCTTACCTTTGCAATCTCTTGAATCCAGTTCATCTTCACAAGCCCTTGTGAATGGGTCAAATGTTCTCCCAGGACGACATTCTAGCATTTTGGGGTGGTCATGCTCTCTATGACACCTCAAATATTTGTGACAGTCTCCCAATGGATGAGCAAAATTTCCCTCCTCCTCACATTTAGACTGGTCAAAGAATCTCAGGTTGAGTTTCACTTTGTCTTCCTTTTTATGCTTTTGCTTGGTAATGTGAGCAAAAACTTTTCTGAACAACTTATGGCTTCGACATCCAGCGCAACGGTAGTGAGCACGGTGACTAGCCTGCATATATAAAAGATAATAATTTTGAAAGTCAACAGATACTGTCACTCAATGGATTTTAGGTTCATCCATATATTGTCGAAATGAATCAATATTAGCAACATATCCATCACAAAATCAAAACTGCAAGCTGGAACTGTACAGTTCCATTTTGTGTTGTGCATTGAAGTACTCTCATTAGACAACAGCCACAACCATTTATTTGGTTATTTTTGAACCTGAAGCAGGACCCGGTTGATATTTTTTCTAGAATCAGTGGAACGTAGAATCGGTGGTTTAAGATGCAAGAGAGGAAACGCTGAATATCATCATCCAAGGTATGAACTATTTCGAGGGTTAATCAAGGGAAGAATTCCATAGTAGTATCAGACTTGAAACTATAGTATTAGAATCAGGAATCGATTCAGATCAAATCGAAAGAACTCGGTAGCAGCAGGAGAAACTTCTGGGAATACCTCAACTCACCGGGAGTCCCCATAAAAGTGTTATCAAGAATATCGCTATCGATAACTGATACGAAAGAGAGTATCTCCTATAATGTCTATCCGTATCATTGTCTCCGCCATTTGTTACAACCTTAATATTTACATGAGAAATAACTGGAACGTCATTGTCTAAACCTTTTTTGACTCTCTCTGATTTATTTATAATGTAATAAATTCCGAAATTAGGAAACATCCGTATAAACCTATAAATTAAACATTGGGTTCGTCAGGTTTATCTCATTGGTGTCCGTTAGAGGGTGTCCACATGTCCCTACAAACTCAATTTTAGCTCGGACACTAGCCGGAAGGATACAGATATTAGACTTACAAATTAAAAAATCCATTACGGGTTATGTGTAACCCTTTGACACCACTGGAACCATGTTAGTTGATGTCCCCTACCTTATTTGAAATAATTTGGCTACTCCCTTCCATTTATACAATATCAGATATTATACATAATTATGAATAATAACTGAAAAAGCACTTGAAAAATAAACCGCTTATCTTAAAATTGGGGCGAACTATTCTTATTAATAGCAGAAATACAAAATTAGTACGCAACATGTTCTCGCCCCAACATTTATTTAATATGGTTTCTACTTGTCGAAAATATTCAGTTGACGCCATTTAACATTACCTGATACTACCATTATACTTTCGCGAAGCCTTTTATTCCGACGCTATACACTCGCAAATTATACGACTATAGTGCAATGTAGCCTTGATAACGTTTTCAAATACAAGTTGTACACGAATGTACACGTACAATGCAGAGAAGATGGGTAGATGCATAATGAAAAGCCTCAATTATTACACGCATTGCATTTGAATATGTAATTTTAGTAGCTGCTAATATAGAAATCGATGGAATCAAAGTGATACGTCTAGATATCACTTTTATTGCAAAAGATATTTAAAAAAAATTCTTACCTTAATAGACGCAGCCAGAACCACCACGAATATAGCTATAATTACGGCTTTCCGCATTTTTGTTGATGCAACTATATTAAATGTATCTTTATAGAACTTCGCCTGACGAGCAAATGGCATCGATTGAAATGTTTTGAAGAAGGGAATGTTTAGAGAAAATCGACAACAATAAACAATTACAATACACTTATTTAGTTTGATTCCTTCCTGGTACGATAACTGCATACAAACTCTTAATTCAGGGACGCAATAAAACGACTAAAGGTATGTTCGCATGTCGATACGATTAACAATCGAGGGACGCAGATCATCCGAGACGTGATCGGTTGTAGCAGTGGCGGTGGAAATAAGTCATCCCATGGCATGCAATGAAATTCAATTATTTTACTTTGCTATGTTCGAGCTAGTGGTGCATATTTTCATTCAGATGTTGGAAAGTCAATACTTTTCACATCTTCATTCACATTTATTTTTTCATCTTTAAAAACATTGTCTAATTTGTGCGCCAAGCACAGCACACTAATGACATGTCCTGCCGATCCCACCATATGTATTTCGCATGCCAACAATCACAGCAGCGCCGCCCGCAAAACGTTTTGAACTTTGGGGTACAGTATTCTACAAATCCCGGAACTAACGAGTTTTAATTTAAGATATTTTAATGAATGGGTCCGCGATTGCTTTTGCATGTTTACAATTTCCGCATATAAATCTGTCACGGGAAGACCTTCTGTAACAGTGTTTACACACTCAAGAATGGAATTCTTGAGTTCCACCACAACGATGTGGTGGAATCCGCTAACAACGAAAAGGGTGGATAATTTTCAGCTCGAAATCAGTTCAAAAAATTTCATGTGAAATTAAATACATTTTTTAATGGACTGGGTCGATGTGGTGAATTTGTGTGGTGGAACCACCTGACGTTTGCTCCAATCAACCTTATGGTTTTTACAAGGCTCTAGTTACCCGGAATTAAACCAGTTTTAATTTTCATGTGTAATCAAGAATACGTTCATAATGGTATTAAATACATAGCTATCGTGGTGCTACCTTAGCTTGTCAATCTATTGATGGATGCGAGTTAATTCATAATGATTAGGCCACTGATATCGTATATATCCTCCTAATAAGGATGTAATCGGTTCGGTTCAACGCAGATAACCGACGTTTGGTTAACCAAAACCGTGGGTTCGGATAAATCAATTTAACCGAATAAAATTAACCCAACGGTTCGGATGACTCGTTGCCCAACCGAATATATTTTTCGGTTCGGATCGGTTATAAATATAAGATAATAAAGATAAGAAATAAATATATTCCGCTCGGTTCGGTTAAGCTAAACTTATCCTTTCGATTAATCTGATTGGTAGCCAATTTTGAATTTTATGCAAAAATCTTAGGCGAACCACAGTGAAGAACTTATAATCGAAACAAGTCTCTTTTGAATGTATCTATATAGTGTACACATACAAGAACTGCATTTTTGTCAACCACATTTACGTAGAATTTCTGCTTGCAGACTTATTTAAAAATCTAAATCTTGAAATGAAAGGCTTTAAATCCATCGAAAACTGCGTTTAACGATGATTGTACAACAGAACAAGCAACACGATGAAAAATTTTATTAATTAAAAAATTTTTTTTAATTAATTAATTTTGCATATAAAAATTCTCTATTAAATTCAAAAATAATATAAAAAAGTTTAATTGATATTCCAGGATCTTTAAATTAGTTAGCACGGCTTTAAGATTATTAAAAGCTAAATGTTTTGACAAAATTATCATTAGAAAATTTCGGATTAATTAACGTACACTACAATAAATAAAATTGCGTGCAATTAAATTAAAAAAAAAGTCGGTTAATGGGTTTAACCGACACACCGTTGGGTTACAAGGTTTATCCCAACCGAGTTAGATCGGTTTGCGGAAACGGATAAACAAAATTTTGTATCCAAAAATGTCGGTTCTGCTCCGTTGGTGACAAAAAAATAACCAAAAGCTTTGGATCGGTTCGGATTTTATCCGAAGCGAATATAAATTAAATTTGTACAGTTACAGGTACGTCCTATCGTAATATCAGGGTTTGTGTTGTGATTGCGTACATTTGGATCACCAGATGGCACATCGGATAAATGCTTCCGCATTAAACCCAGTTTAGTCAGATTGGCGTGTACTCCAAGACCTATAAGGCACTTATAAAATCCAAGTGCCGAGAGCGTTGACTTCGGAATGAATTTAAATTCCAGAAATCAATTAAGCAATTTCAAAAACTTCTTTCTAGTTCACATACTGGACTACATAATACATATAATGAAGTTATGCAAAGTTCGCATTCAATTTTAGGTATTTATTCGAACATTAAAAACGGAAGTAATGTTGAGTGATTTATCTATAGGGCTTACTTTAATCGTATAACATAGCCATACACAAAACAACAGCAATAGCATTTTACGTTCCATGGATGGGTTGCTTGACTCAACATTTTTCAGATCTCGTAGACAAGTTTAACATACCGTTAACGAAGACATGCTTTCGACCCATGAGTGTTTACGGTTTAAATTTAAGCTAAACACTGTACGAAATATTTCAACGTTATAAACAATTGATTGTTTGAACATTTCTTCTCCGTACAAGGATAACACAAATAATCACATAATAATATGTAGCACACCGCTTGTCAATGCACAAATATACACTTACAATTAGTACAATATTTTTGGTACACTGCTTTTAAATAGAAAATGTTTGTGCCTACAGAACATAAATAACATCCATCGTTTCAGCTATTTCTATGCTCTTACATGTAATTTTGTTCACATCATTAATTAATTATGTAACATGTACATCTATGTAATATAATCAGTATATTAAGTTCCTTATTACTATACATACATATAACATTCACGCTTTATGACAGAAAATATGTTGCAATATAATAAAATTTGTATGTATATATAATTGTATGTATATATTAGAATCTGAAGCGAATAATACAGCTGATTGCTTTACAGCTGATGTTCAATCATGTGTCCATTATTATTTCTACCCCCGGAATTGGACTTTTTCCCTAAAGCCGAAGTAGTAGTATTTCCTCCTGGGGTAGGATTATTTGAATTAGTACTGAAAGCTTGTTTCATTTCCACACTGTCATTTGCTGGATTTCCTCCAACGTTCAGTTGAATCTCTGTCCAGCCACCCTTTTCATCGTCAAGGTTGGTCACGAGCAAACTATGACTGTTTCCATTTGTAAGTATTAATTTCTTCCCATCGGCACCCACGGAGTTGGCAAGATTCGGGGCGACCGAATCTCCTCTGTTTATCTCTGTTAAATTAAATTGTTTAATTAACAATAAATTGTTTGCATCGTTACAATAATATAATTTAGGCTCGTTAAAAATGTCATTTGTAAAAATGTGTAGTATTTTTTAAATTTTATATACAAAACAACTCACAATTAGTTATTAAAACTTGCTAAATCTTCAAATTGAATGTAACAACATACAAATTCTTTCGAAATACATTTATGCAAATATTCATATTTTGTAAAACGTAATATGAGAGAACCAAGATATACCATTATTAGTAATTGCGAGTCTGGTTAGACTGCGACTCACTTCGGGAGACGCGGGAACGGATGAATAGTGTGTGGAGACAACGGAGCGTCCCCGGCAGTTTCTGTTATTCAACCGGGAGATGTCCCTTGGGCAGCAACGGCTCGATGAATACTGCTCCTTCAATCTGGAGTGTGTCCTTTTCAGAAGGGCTATAACCTGCAACAACCACATTTTAAATTAAAAACTGTATTCAGAACACTTGCGCAATGAACAAATAACTATCTATAAAAATATCAGAATTATAAATTATTTTGAAAAAAATAGTTTTATTAGTATATTATTTTTATAGTATTCCAAAAAAATTTAAAATGATTAATAAAAAAATAGTTATCGTTTTATTTAATCATAATTATAAAATTTTAATTTAAAAATTAAATTTTGAAAAACAATGGTGCAATTTATTACCTCGCCATTAATATAACAGAAGTTTAGTGCGACGAGGAATCCCTGCAGCCCATCTAATACGTTGTCAACGTAGTGGTAGATTTCAATCCACGCACAAGTGTCTACGTTTGTTGGAGGTCGATACATTGTAAAGCTAAACTGAAGCCCGAAAAGCGGTAGTAACACTACTGTCGCTCGGACTGCTTTCCTGCATTTCTCAAATATAGCACAATCATTAAGCAAAGAAATTAGCATATCATTTTGATTATGTAGGTGATAAATGGGTTAAAATGTCCAACACCGCCAAGGTCCAAGAACATCGAGATGAGGGAACATGAAAACAAAGAAAAAAATCATTTTGTTATTAAAAGCACACCTTCGTAGTATTGTAACTGTAATTTCAAACGTTATTTCCACCATTCAACTTTAGTGCATATACACTGATATTATCTTGATACTTATATAATTGATTATACAATATGCTAATAATTATTATTAATATTAATTTATTTGCACCTTTTAAAATTACAATTTCTTAACGCTACGGCAATCCCAAACAAAATATTTGTAATTCTACAGACTGAGTAGGTATGATTAACGGTTTTGTAGTAAATGGAAACGGACTTAATTTAAAAGCATGTATGTATATAAAGTATGTATGTGTGTATCAAAGTCATTGGAAGGAATCAAGTCAAGCCTAAATCTAATGAATTTCGATTGTAATTTCTAGCGTTCGTCGATTTCAGTGGAGATGAGATACTTGGAGATTGCAGTAATAAATATAGAAACTTGTGTGTGTGTGTCAGTCAGCCCTTTTGCTCGCATAATAATATTTGCGCTCCGGAGAACCTTGAGCGACGATAGAGAAAATGATTAGGATCAGATCCAATGACCATTATCCAAACCACCTTCAGGATATCATTTCAATGACATGGATCACCTCAGATGAATACCTTCGCAAGCAAAAAGCCTTATTGCAAGAACCAACGAAGAGTTCCAATGAATGAACATTACCACAGCTCTATTTTTATGACGGGGAAAGGCAATTCTAATCCATAGCTTTCTTTCATTCCTCTTATGTAAGTATACGTGATTTCCTTTATCTACATATGTGCACATAATATATGTACATGTATTATGACAATATATGTACATGCATTATGACAATATATGTACATACATTACGGTAACACAAAAAGATCATTTTCCTCAAAAAGACTCTCCTCCATGTACAACGAGCTTTAATTAACGTCCCAGTTTATTATATTGACCGCCAAGAGGAGAAAATCCACTCTGGACCATCAAATTATGTTCTGGCATATGCGCTGGTGTACAGAAAGTAAAACAAATTCTCTTCTCATATATTTCATACGATCCCCTTCACAACAATGTAGATAAACTTTTACGAATTCCTTTTCACACTCCCCAAATTACTATTACCCGCACTGTGCAAGCCAGATTTTCTTTTGGTCGTCAAGAGCGACTTTTGTAAATTAGATTCTTTACTCCATATATCGATGAAGAATATATAATGTATATGTCATATAAATGTATGTGTCATCGGGTGGAGCAATTCATCTCCAAAATTGTTGATTCCACTCATGTGAGTATAAGCACCATCACATAAAGGAATCCATTTTCGAATGGCCTTCAGTTCTGCTTTCAATTTGGCAGAATATAACGAACGCGTTGGTAAAATACTGGAACTCAGATACGAAATTAGAGAATTGACTTTACTACAATTCAACAATATTACTCTCGTCCGCCGATGCTCAGGATCCCTTTGTTAGATTCGATGAGATTAGCAACGCCGGAGGAATCCTTGACACATGCACGTACGAATTTATAAAATCATACAATAAATCCCAGAGACTTGTACATTTCCCATGGAATGCATCAAGCACTTCATCTTTACAGATGAATCGAATAGTGATTTGTGACACGCAGGGATTTCTGTGGTTTAACGAAAATTACCTCGTGTTCCTAATTTGTGCTACATATACAAATAGTATAAAGCTTTAAGTACAGAGTAACATATACCTACGTCTCTGATTAACGCCAATCATAATATAATGAGAAAGCCTTCTTCAATTTAACACGTCATTTGATTGATTAAAGGAAATCGAAATGGAGTTTCTACACGGATCTATAGCACCGCCGCCGAACTCTTCCCCCAAGACAAATCAGTCTGACGCTAATTTACTATTCTGCTTATCCCGGACATTTCACTTCTTATTAAAGGAAGATTCTATGTACAACGTTGTGACAGTTGTCGTCCGAATTAGATCATGTGAGATAAGATTACTTGGCAACGCACACACAACTGTGATATTGATATTCCTCTAATGACGACATATCGAGTGCACGCCTGCTGAAATGTTCGAGTATTTCTGAGCATTTCTGGGGGAATATTCGTCATAAGGGAAAATATTAAAAAATATACAGAGAATATAAAGAAACACAAAATAGTAAAATATACACAGAAAATATTTAAAAATACGCAGGAAATTGGCATAAAATCAAAACAATATTCCAAAACTTCGAAAACCAATATAAAATAATGATAAAAATAATTTAAATGTTGGTTTCTTTATTCTTGTATATTTCTAACTAAGAAATATTTTAAATCCATTGCTTATTGCTAAAAAATAGTATGTAAAGCCGGGTATGTGTACTACAAGAAATACTCCGGAAACGTGAGAGTGTGAGTGTTGAAAAAGTACACGAATTCAATAATGCTTCCAATAAATTATATATATATATACATATACATATACAATATACACATGTATATAGGCGATTTGGGAAATTGTACGCATTTCTCCCCCACAAATAGTATAAGTGAAGTAGTAGCTACTGGCCTGCACTTTGAATAATATACTCACAATACAAGCTCCTAAAATTGTTACACATAACAATTGTATTGAGAATTTGAGCTATGTTGAATACATACGTACGACAAATACAATTACTCTACATACATAGAAAATATACTCCAAAATATATTACAGCACAAGATTCAACCTCTTCTCTGCTCTTGAGAATAAGGATATGTGAAAGGCGTGTCGGGATTCTTTATTGAAAGAGCAGAGATTCCGGAAGAAAGCATGAGAGCATGCAGCACGTGCGAGATAAACTGTCGCCATATACAGTTTATTCTCAATGCCAAGATATTTCTTGTGTAAAACTCTGTACATGTACTCTCTATTTGTAGTGGGGGTTTTCGCTCTCAAAAGAAATCTATAATATGTTCTCTAATATATAAACAGAGTCTCTGAATCAAAATTTCCAATGCAGCCTACCACAGTTCCGGAGGGGAAAATTCATCAGAGACAGCAGAAATTACAGTTCATTCAGCAAGGCATTACGGAATACATCTTCCGCTTTTGCTCGGTGCAAAAAATTAGCAAGACTAGCTCGTCGGCTGCTGCTAATCTGTAGCTCTTTTGTTTCAACTCTGTTACATCAAGCATATAAAGTATAAGACGTATAGAAGAACTAAAATATAAAAATACGAAATAACTACACAATTACTACATATTAAGTACAAAATAAATACAAAATAAACAACAGACAGTAATAAATATAGAATAAATAAAAATACACCACAACAACAAATAAATAAATACAAAATAAACAACTACAAATAAGCTTATTATACTAGTAAATATAAAATAACAACAAACAAATAAATACGAAATAAACAACTACAAATAAGTAAATATAAAATAAACAACAACAAATAAATAAACACAAAATAACGCATTGCTACAGAGCTCCAACTTCTATGCATGTAGAAGCCACAATTTTCTTAATGGCCTTTATACAAATTATTGACAGATGCCATTGTAAGCGCCTCCATCAAATTTTCGTAAACGACTTGAACGTAAATACATAATGGAAAACAGTATGATTGAAAGACTTGAGCAGAATGCAAGAAGAAGAAGAAAGAACTAGTAGAATCTGTCCCAACAAACAATAATATTATAATCTTATAGTGGTGGTGTGTAGAGCACACGTGAAAGTATAGGATCTAGAAGAATGGTAAAAGATCTTGGCGACAATAAAGATCAAAAAGTCTCCTGGGATAATCCAGCAAGTTTGGCTTCTCTGGCGTTTTTAGCCTTTCATTTTAAAACTAAGTGTGTCTACTGGTGATAAAAGAAGGAACAAAGTGTGTGTGGGAGAAGAAAGAGGGATGAAGAGAAATAGAAAGAGAGTGAGAGGAGAAAACCATATTGAAAATAAGTCTCCAGTGTGTTAGCAAGGCTGCATGGCTTTGTTGGGTCGGGTATACAAGAAAACTAAGGAAGAGCTTGAGAATTTTTAGCTCATGAGATTGCACATCTTCGTCACTCCTGCACTTCTCTCCATTTACTTCTCTATGTCACTCCTGCATTCAAGACTAACTCTACATTACTAGTAGCTCCGCGGACAAGTAAAGCACACTGGAGGATTGAACTGGGAAATAAGACAAGTTTGCTGGTGTCAGCAACTTTCAATTAGGAATTCTCTTCACGGGCTCACTCCTGTTTCCGCAGGCTGTAGAAACCTTCTGTGGTCACTTGTTACTGCTAAGAATAAGAGGTACTACGATACAATGTGCCGGATGTTTCAGGCTCCGCATTCTATTCTATGCAATACATGCGTTTCCACTTTTAAAGAATGCCTTGGAGGCCACACACCTTAAAGCAAGAGGGAAAATATTAATTTATAAATTATCTGGTGGAGCCGCGTACACATGGAACTAAAATCTGATTCTTAGTGGAGAGAAGAAAAGGGCGACAGGAGGCAAGCGGATTTTAGGAATTCTATTGTAACAACAGGATAATTACTTTACGACTGAAAATTGTTAACCGTGCCAAGGGAAGGACGTGCTTGTTGTTTATAAACCCCTCCGGAGGAAATAGACAGATGTGTGTTTAATTTGTTTAACTCGTACTACTTGCATTGCATGCGAGTACCTGCTCATTACATTTATTGTAAAATCAATGTAACAATTATTTGAGTAAACTACAAGGTCAATATAAATAAAAAAAACTAATACAAAATAAGTATAAAATAAACACAAAATAAACCCAAAATAAATATACAATAAATACAAAATAAATTTACACAAAATAAATATACAATAAATACAAAATAAATTTACACAAAATAAAAATAAAATAACACACGTCAACACAATTCAAGCAACGACTATTTGACATTAAGTATATTGAATTCAAAATCAAAAGAAATTAGAATTTCGGACGGAAAGTATGTAATAATAATAATCTTAAAGTTTATTGTAAATGCAGTGGGTGGAAATGGTTGACATTATACTAAGATTAACGTTTAAAGTTTGATCAAACTTATGATTTGTTTCAGCGGAAACTACCAGTTAAAATATTATTTGCTTGACGCCCACAAAGATCGGCAACGGGGCTAACAAACGTCTATAAAAAAGCAAAAGGATATATAAACATTGCTGACACGAATGTCATCCTCGAAAAGGAAATCAATACATCTATTGCTGGAGGGTTCAGAAGGAGAATCCTCAGGATTTATTTTGCTATTATTATTGTGTACCTTCACAAATTGTTTGGTTTACTACATCATCACACTGCTATACATCTATAATATTGTGTAAAGAGAGAGAAGGTTAATACGGTAGGGTAAGATTTGAGAAAAAGATATTGTTAGGGGATGAGAAGCGAATAAGGATCCATCATGATATAACAAATATGAAAAGAAAACAAACTTCGGATCACATAAATCTTTGAAACATGACAAGTGTGAGTCCTTCTCATTCTACATATATACATATGTGCTCTAGTGTGCTTTAGCAGGCGCTCTCTCCTACGGTTTTTTATAAATCTGTTTTAGTTTTTCCTATGAAGCTGCTTTTTCTTATGAATCTGCTATGCTTTTTCTTATGAATCTTCTTCTATGCTAGTCCTCTTGTATTTGCTTTGCTTTCCCTTCTGCCTTTAATGTACATCTCTACCTTGCTGGGTTGTAGAGCAATATATGACTCGACAGCTGAGGCGACAGCAACTTTTATTGGATAACAAGAACAAGATGCCAAGTCCTCAAACATTTATGGTTTAAGTGGCTGAACTGCAGAGTACACAAGAGAGAATCATTGAGCTATTTTCCGCTTTACTCTCGTGCTCTCTTTCTCTGCTCCATTCCCTTCACAACACTTCTCTCTACAAATCTTGGCATATTTCCTATCATCCTATGTCCCTCCCAATATCTCCAAAAAACATGACACACAGGTAAGTAGGAAGCTGTGTTGATGTCTCTGCGGAGGAGCAGGACAAGCGAAAGCTTAAGTGACAATACTTTTGCCGAGGAGAACGAGAGTGGGGCGAGAATGAAGATATTAACATTACTTCCTTCCTTTATTTCTCCTTATTGCTTTCTTCCAGGAACGGATTCTGACAAGTGACAGCAACGAGGAAAATAATGTCAATCTATACACTTCTACACTTTTACATCTTATTCCTTCCAGCTATTAAACAGAGTATTGTATGTATAACTATATATTGTGTATCAACGTGTGTAGTGTGTTGTCGGTGAAAAGGAAATTATAACTGTCTTCACAGTTGCTAAAATGCAATAAGAATGACTACAGCGTCTGAATTTTATTCTTAAAGTTTGGAATATAAAAGTGACTATCCACTTTATTTACCCTTGCCAAAACTCAAATGCGATAGGAAGTGCTGGAATATTTTCCCTTTCTACTACACGCATGACTTAGTAGTAGTTTTCCAAAGCAGCAGCGGGATTCTGCTTGCCGTATAAATGCGCCATACTGATGACAATGTAAACAAAGCGGCCATGCTTTTAAACGACATAGTCAGTTTTGCATTCGAATATTTGTGAAATATATTGAAACTGTAGTCATTGTTATGTTTCAGCAACTGTGCAGATAGCTATACAACAACAAAATACTGCTGACTATACAGTCTACGTATAGGGACTATAAGTGCAACTATATCTACTAAAATGCTACATAGCTTTAGCAACAGTAAAACACTAAAACTGCACTACTCGTACAAAAGTATGAAGTGAAATACCTTGCACTAATCATAAGTGAGATAAGTACGCAGAGTTTAAGTTAAATACTTAAACACCTACAATACTTTATATGTAAGCATGGTATGCATTGCACTACATTGTACACCCTTTTACAAGGGGTGTGGTTGAAAGAAATGTACAATCGCTAGGAGGAAAATGACATAGCCATTCCGGTAGGCATACCGATGACATCGTCATCCAGTTGAAAATCACTGCTTACGAATTGCTACTTCCGACAACAAGATCCCCTCCTTGTGGCCAAAAAATTGAATGAAAAAAAAAAGGCTTTCCTTGTGGCCATGTCCAACCGTGCAACAGTGATTACATCTTACATACTACTTACTATGTTTCCATATCTGCAGTAGTAGTCTTGAGCTATAGTGCAAGTAGCACTCTACATAATGGTAAGGTTTTAGGTAACGTTTATACCTAGAGGTAAGGGTAAGGCACAAGGTGATCCAAGGAAACTACTAAATTTGTGAGCTATTTCAGCTTTCCTTTTGGTGCTGTTTTAGCTTTCTGTGCTGTGTTTTAGCTTTCTGTGCAGCATGGAATTTCCCCTAAAAGCATGCCACGGACTGTGAGAGAAAACCTGAATAATCTCGGTAACTATAAAAGTGTACACAGTAATTATACAGTACGTTATAGTAGTACAGGGACAAATCTTGTGCACAACAGATTATTATGTACAAGGATGCATAAATTGCTTTATAGTAGCAACCAGCAGTTATTGCTATCTACACAGATTCCATGTAGATAGCAAAAATACGGGTGTTACTTGTTCTCGGACTGGTACACAAGTTCCACACAATTTGTTTCTTTTTGGAGTAGCTATGTGTATCGCACTTTTGCATGCCTAGTATGACAAATATATATGTTAATACATGTATATATGCTATAATTGCGAACTTTTGCAAACGCATATGTAGAGTCTGTATCCATTCATACAATAATACTAACAGTTTTTCAAGGTTTGTACTTTTCCACTAGGGCATTTTCCTAGCAGTAACATTGTCGTCATTAAAGCGATCCAGAATGTAGCAGAGAACTACATACAACACTTTGGGAGTTTTACGTCGACACAGCTTGGTCTGTATATCCTATGTACACGATCTAATAATATTTCCGTCATCCTCTATCCTGAAATGTAAACAGAGCGTTCGGACTAACTGACACCGTTGAGTATACGCAAATATGTGCATTACGTTTAGCCATATTTACAAAGTCAGTGCTACTATGTACAAGTATTTACTTTTACGTCTACACATGAACTCCCGGTAATAATTGCGCTAAGTCTCCAGAGTTTGATTTCATGTACTTACTACGCATTGCTATATTACAGTGTAGATAATAATTACCCACCTGTACTGGCTCGGCTCATTCGCATGGGTAGCTCTTAGCTTCATCACTAGCACGTAGATGATGTGGATGATAAACCCGAGATTTGCCTGTAAGTTGAACATTATCAATATCAACAACTAAATTCCAAATCCGAAGCTCTACAAATAGAAAACTTGTTAGGAGAAAAATCCTTAAATGGAACAAATTATTATTATTACCAGCAAACTGAGAAGACATGGTGCGTTTATCACCCACTCGTATGTTTCCTCGGGAAACGTCCAACATTTTTCATTCGCATCGTACAACCTTAGACCGGCGTAAGCAGCCGTAGGGAAAAGAGGAAAGACTGCAAACGTAAAAAATTTTATTTTAGCATCAACAAAATTTAAAAAAGTAATGTAAAATAAATATACAAATAAATATATTTAT
>JAQGAK010000896.1:0-47582 GCA_034696945.1 Lipothrix lubbocki | reverse complement strand
ACCAAGTTTCAAGACAATCCAACAAGGTTAACCGAATTTGTGAATTTTTTACTTCAGGTTTTCAAAAGAATTACTCAACTATAACTACTAATGCAAATTATAACAAAATTCAAAAAAAAATTTGATAGTGAATTCACATGGACACGATGCCCCCTTCTTCTACAAGTCTTACGACATCGTTCCTCTCCCTGAAGAGGGTTCGGATCGACTCAAGATGTCTCTTAACCTCATCAAGTTATGGGTGTCCTTTATTGCAACTGGGTACGATGTTCTAAATGCTTATAACTAGTTATATATATTTGTGTTTAATAATTGCGTACACACGGTTTAAAAAGTCACTAGACTTCGCAAAAGTGTAAAGTGTTTCTGATTGTCCTTTATTTTTAAGGTGTACGTAGCATTTTTAATGGTGATAAATAGTCTGTTCTATTTTAATAGGAAACCCTCGGACTTGTATCCAAACGTAAGTGAATGGTTACAGTTCACTGCGGAGAAACCTTCTACTCTGTTATTAGATTTGCCCGCAGAAAACGTGCCAGAATTTAGGAAGGACAGGATGGAGTTCTGGCAAAATCTTAATTTACGAAAATTGGAGTTTTCACATCAAACTTAAATTCCTACCAAGAATTACCTGTACATTCATGTCATAATTCATACAGTAAAACAAGAAACCTTAGTTACGGTTTAACAAGTTCATTAAATTTTACTTCATATTTTTAAAGTATGTATTTGAGACCTAAATCAAATCTGAAATCTTTTTACCCGTAGCGTGCAATCATTTGGAACTCTCAAATTGCTTTAATACTCATATACTTCTCAAAATATTCAGCAAATAAAATAATTTTGATGCTATTAAAGACATTTTTTCGTTTTCTGGAAGCTTTTAAATTTTAAACTTCATATTTATTGGTTATCAATCTGTACCAATTGTCATGTGGTTTCTATCTAATTAACAAAAAAATTACTGACGTGAAGAATGAGACCTTTACGTATGTATAACATTAAATATAAACTACATACATACACAGAACACAATACATTTATCAACAAATTGTAGTATGTCAAACTTGTAAATAATCGTATAAGACTGCTAGAGTGGTATGATTAATTTTGTATTTGAATCTGCTGGTCCTTGGTAATTCCACGTCTCTTCAGTTCAATGCTCATTTGTTTTTTAAGCTTTTGTCTAATGCGCCTTTTTCGCTTCGCAGAATTTTCACCCTTGCCATCATCCTTTTTCCTGGCCTCTCGTTGTATTGCTCTTCGTCTTTCTTTTCTATCCATCCCCGCATACTTGTCTTGAACCAGCTAAAGTAAACACCAAGGCATGGATTAGCAATACAAAACCACGAAAAATATACAAAGATGGCTTTTGAACATTTGGACCATTAGATACGTCTTCAAAAGTCACATTTCTTCGTTCTCCTAGCACATTCTTAAAGAAAGTACATAATATGTAATAACAAATTATTATTAATTATTAGATTATTTATTATTACCCCAGGTTTGTCATTTCCTGGTTTTTCTTCAGTTGGAATTGGAACGGCAGGATCCTCTTGTTCAATTATTGGACCTTCAATTAAATTCCCCTTGGGGCATTCATCGGCTGTACTGCATTTTTCGGAAGCCATTTTAAGCTGCAATAAGTAAACTACTAAACTCCAGGCGAACTTGAAACCTTCAGGACTCGATGGGGTTGTTGGAAAGTGAATTTTTTACACAAATTTGCTACTGTGAAAATAATTAATGTGGAGTAGAGATTAAGAACGAAATTAATTTAAGGAATATTAAGAATATTCCCGAAGGATTGCTGACGTTCAGACGTTCTGACCACATACGTGAAATTGAGAATGAGAAGAGAGACCATACACCACACCAAAACGCTGACGCTACCATTTACATTTCGCGGTGTAAAAAATATTAGCGAATTGAAGAGTATGAGACATTGAGCTGCAATAACATGGGTAGATTCTTCCAAAGGGTAAATTAAAGAGCGTCATTTTACCAATTGCTACTTGAGGTGCAAGGTGGGTTATCTCCATATTTCTTAAATGCAAGAAGGGCTATCCGCCATAGGTATATGTATTGCTGCAAAGTGGGTTAACTCCAACGTAACATCGAATTTAATTGGGGATAGTTGGAGTTTATCCATCTTACATCTAAAATGATGGCGGATAACCCACCTTACACCTCAAGTAGCGATATTTACTTCTTTCATCTTCGTAGTATCTTATGATGAAGCGGTTTAAAGCCAAACGATGATTTGTTAATAGAATACTATTTCGGGGTAAAATGATTCTTACGAACGAAGTGGTATTATGGAACGACCTTGGTTTGGGCTTCAACACAAATACGTCTAAAATATTCAACTTAAGTAACAAAAAAGATTTTCACGAAGTCCCTGGCCTTGTAGATGTGCAAGCCACTTCGACATTTATTTTAAAATTAGAAAATTTAGCAAATTCGAACAAATACGATTTACGCTTCACCTTACCCCAACAAAGTCTTCAGAACGCCTTTTACCTGGTAGATGTGGAAATCATGAACTTAAAATTAACTGCGCTTCTTTGGGGCTTGTTGTGTTACGCTCATATCCTTTAACATTACAATAGTCCGTTTATTACGTCTGGTGGGTGGTGGTAAAAAAAAGTGACATTTTTATGTTGCACATACCTAGTTCAATAATCCTTACCAGTTGCGAAACACCTACAGGGGCGTATAATACAGCGCACATCATATATTGCATAATATACCATAATAGGATCAGTGTACTACTAATTCGATTTATTAAAGTTAATTTATTAGCTGCGTATATTAGCATTGCCCAATAACCTTCAAGAATATTATTCTTTTAACAATTTGTAGGTAATTTGATCCTATATCCTCTATATTAATATCAATTGAGACTTTAGAATTCTCGAAATAGCATAATGATGAGAACACACATCCGCTTGAAGGAAGTGTTTTTAAAGAAGCTTTCCAAATATTTGCTGGCCTTAATATTTTTCTATTGGTTGGTTTTTATAAACCATACTAAGATGATTTGATAATTAATATGAACTGATAATGTGAATGAAAAAATTTGTTTAAATATATTTAAATAATAGGTTTACTAATCTTTTTTCAATCGAATTTTTAGATCGGTACTATTTTTTCTATTTGAAAAACGTTTTCCCATCGAGCTTCTGTCATTTGAAAATCGAGCTTGGAGTATATTTGGTTTTTCAGTGCTCGAGGCCTTTTTAATGTCACTCGTTTCTTCCTGGCTGAGAGATTTTGTTCCAGGTTTTGCTTGACTTGTTGAAGTCGAAGGTGTCGTTGGTGTTCGATGGGAATGCTGATCTATCAAGTCAGGATCTTCTACTTGGGACTTAATTTGTAATGACAGTTTCTTTCTCCTTGCGGAATACGGGCTTATCCATTCCTGATGTTTTAATAAAAAATATGGTAGTTACTCGTTCAGATCCGAATATATAAATTACAAATACCTACAACATTAAGTGTTAATTACGTGAAAATATTCTTGGAGCTCTTTTAATGTAATGGATTGTAAATGCATGAGAGTACGTTCGGTCCTATCAAAAATATATGTCTCATTTTGTATTTCATCGAAAAACATTTCTCCTTGTTCAGTAAAGGTTGCAAGTATCTGTAATTTTCTTCTAGCTTCCAAAACGTTATCCCGAAATACGTCTTCATCCATCCTATCCATGCTTTGCTTTGTATTCAGAAATAACATATTTGTGGATGATTATGGTGAGAGGATTATAATAGTTATAAATGCGAAGTATGGATTTCAACTCAAGCATGCCTTTTGTCCTTACACAGAAATCGGCCAGGAAATTCTCTATTCTTTCATCTAAATAAGATGGTTCTTTTTCTCCCTCAATAACAAAGTATAGAGCATTTGCTCCAAGATAGCTCCATGGATAAGGCTCTGCGTAACCTACGTCACCTAGTTGTTCTTCTATATCAAGAACGTTATGTTTAGGTTCAAGTATTGTGTTATACAGCACATCCAACAGAGTGGATTCACGGATTCCACCAGCACAACATTGCAGAGCCAGTAGTGTTGCTGATTCTCGATAAGTGTTTTGAACTCTCGGGTATATGGTTATCGTTCCTGAGGATAAATAGTATTTTATATCAAATTATGAAAAATGAATCGAGAATTTGCCTGAATTACATAGTATTTTTAATAACACCTGCGGGGAGTATTATTTGTCGCCAAACCTGCCGGACGCTGTGCCTTTCTGAACACGTCATTGGTTTGGCACCAATTTCATCAAAGCAGGCTGAACACTTGCAGTAAGTTCTGAGCGCTTCCTGCAATCCAAATTGTCCCATAATTCATCATATATCATAGATGTGTGAAGCAAATCATACCAAGAACAACATTATTTAAATATTACTTCCTCAGTAAGGTTTCCCACAAACAACCACTTCAATTGTACTTTAGAGAATACTTTGCGGATAAATTCGGCCATATCATGAGCCGTGTATTTTTTATCTGCAACAATATTAGGAAGAAATATTAAAGTAATCTGTTATTTCCGTAACTGTTTAGTGTTTGTATGCACTAACAAACCAGAAGTAAATTTGAACCTAACTGTTCATATCTCGAAGACGAGTTTCGTCAGACCAATAATGTGTTATCAGCAGTTCAAGAAAATACCAGTGGGAAGAAGCACCTGGTCTTATGTCTACCATCTCTTCATGCTTGCGTATGATGTTCTGGCAAAGATCCTCAAAACGCTCATTGACTGACCGATAGTGAAGCAAGCTCTTGACGAGATATTCAAAGAGGTCGCCGCATTTGCAATCATACCCTTTCGCAGTAAGCTGTGTGAGATTTTGAATATGATCAGTATATACTGCTTGCCTTATCATCACAAGTATTTATTGTGTTAAATAATATTGAAATGCTTGAGTATACACCGTATATAGTTTAATTATAAGATATTTACATAGAGACTGTCCACCCGAGCACTCAAGTCAAACCTTAATCCGGATCGGCGTACATTCGCACGATATTCGGACATTGAATCCCGAAAACATTCTACGAACAACATCAAGAGGTTAAAACTGCTCACACTTTCAGTTATTTGTGGGCTGTTCGGAATTTTAAATGACATTAATTTACAATAAATTATTCATGTTTAAAAAAAGTATGGAAAAACGGAAGAGTAACAGAATTGAGAATAACAACCTTGAAATATGTAGATGTGCTTGTGGTAATTTATACTGATTGTCTTGTAAGAACCACACTTCGGATCGGAAGTTCTCTTCTATTAATCTCGGAAACTTTCCTCCCTAAAATTAAGGAATTCCTTAAGAGTTCCTCACTTTTTGTTCAAAATATTGCTCAACATTTATGGTAAACCTTGGAATCCCTAGCTTTTAACTCGAAGGTACGGGGTAATAACGAATCTGGCTCTGGAAGCTGGAATGCCGGGTCGAGTCCGCACATTTCCCACTTCTGTAAAAGTGCAGAAATGATTACACGACATTGAAAATCCCCAAAACAAATAAAATTCAAACATAATATATCTACGTCAAAACAGCATACAACTTACATGAATCAACGCATTGTCAATTTTGGAATACTTGTACTTGGCACCGCACCATTCATCAACAATGTTCGCAATGCCTTCATTAGACTGTGCAGTAACTATTAGCCTTCAGTAAATTAAAATTCAATGATTTACAATAAATACTCTAGATCTTTATTACAACTTTCTACACTCATGTTTACGAGTAAAATATACCTCATATTAGTGGGGATCAAGAAATCTAAAAGTTTAGAAATTTCTTCGGACTGGTAATCATCAATCACTGAATATGTGCTAACTAGTATGTCCCTTACTGGAACATTCTGTAAGTCGCAAGTATGCATATGTGTATTATATATATAATAATATTATATATATATATATATAATTTACAAAAATTTCTTACAATGAATATTTAATATTACAAGTTCAAAGCGTTTGCGTACCCACATGGCTGTAGCTAGGCTATCCATTACACTCTCTGAATATTCCTTTTCTGCATAGTAAAATTCAATGTCATTGACTAATTTAATCTCATCCCAAATTCTTTTCTGAGGTCCGCTTGTGCGAATAAATTGCAAATACTGAAACAATTGTATGCAAGCAAGCTTTGTTGTATGTGTAACTTCAAATACCATAATTATTGTAATCAATTAGAGCAGTACTGCCTATATTGTATGTAATTTGCCGTACTTGAAAAACGCATAATATGACATCATCAACTCTATCAAGTCCTTCGTTAGAAAGGTCCATCTCAACTGCAAGGAAGGCAAATCCTTTGCCAGGACGCTTATAAGATGCCTGCACACCATGTACTGACCAGTGTTTTTGCTTGACAAACGAAGACAAGCCATGGAGATAAGCGTGATTTAAAAGGAAGACAATGTACTGTGTAGCCTGCGGAACATACACAATAAATTTATTATTCTTTTATTCTCTTGTCCATTGCCTTGGAAAAATAATTAATAGTCAAACGAAGTAAACTACAGAACCAGACTAAAATGTTTAGTAGTATTTGAAATCTTACACCAATTTTGTAGTGTTCAGTTTGATCCGGAACAGGAAAAATCAAAACAACACTACTGGAATCTGTAATAGGGACGAGGTCTATTCTCGTCGCAAGTTCGTCTGGGCCGTACGGTGATTCTGGCCAGGATGGAATTTCTAAGTCCTTGTTTTTAATTGGGCTAAAAATTCGTGTTATCATTTCCTGGAGTTCGTCGCACTTTTCACATCCGAGTACAACAAGGTTCATTAAATTTGCAGAGTACAGTTCGTTAAAAAACGTTTTTGCTTCTTCCACAACATCGAGAGACTCTTCATTCGGTCTTATCCACAGAGTGTTATAATTACCTGAATTCCCAATTAAAAAATGTACCGCTGACTTACTGAAGTTCTTGGTAGTTTATAAAGTAAGTTGTAGGTAACAAGTACCGCAGTCAAATTTGGAGTACGGATGTCCAGGTCTGCTAAGCCTCATGTCCACCAGGTCTCTCCTTTCATTGTTAGAGTCAGTGCTAATTTTGGATTTATATTCGGAATTAATAGCCTGAACCTCCCTTTCCGCGAATTCTTCCAAAAATAATGGGGCGATAAATAGTTGAGCAAATCTAAAATCAAATAAATCTATGTAAATTACTCCATTTTTCATCATGTGTATTGCCCTTATGGTTTACATTGCAAGACCTATCCAGAGCTTCTTCTAGACTGGAGGATCCTACATCGAAATAAAAATTAGTCATATTTCTGTGTGTGTGGGCATTGTAATTGCCAGAGTTTTCTGCAAGAAATTTTCCCAAGCAATTTTCTTCTGGGTATTTTTCTGTTCCTAGAATTACCATGCGCTCACAAAAATGGGCTAGTCCGGGGATTTGTTCTGGATCCTGCATCGAGCCTATTAGAAGTTGCATTGACAATATTGACATTATGGACATTATTTCTACGACAAATTGTTTTATTTGTTTAAATGTCATTTCAAATACCCTCGGTTAAGTTAACACAATCATAAAGAATAATAAGTAAAATACCAACCAACCTACTAATACTGACAGACAAGCTCCAGCACCAATCTTAGCTTCCAGATCACGGATGACAAGGACTTTAAGCTTATTAGATAGCGTAAAAGCTCGGTATTCTTTGGTATCACTTCCGGACTGAATTATATTTTCGTCTTCACTTTTCTTCTTGTTTGGATTTGAACTACTAGAGGGCGCACTGTTAACACTTTCAGAGCTACTTTCGTCGGTGTCATTTTTAACGACCGACCAACACTTGTGACACGGGCACTGGCAATATTCTACTGAATACATTTTAAAGTGTGCGATGTTATTGCGCTAAAAGATTCCACGTAGGAATTAATTAGGATTAGTTTCACTAATAATTGTTCGGAATTAGAATTGCATTTTGTAACCACTAGTAGATTTGTGAATCCTAAATGATAACAGTAATTAATTATGAAAGCAATTATATGATTCGTACTAAGTTATCTAAATACAAACGCATTTCTTAATCAATCTAATTATCAATCTTTTTTAGAATTTTTGACAGAAATGCTTAACGGTTGCAAACCCGACAGTGTATTAAAAAAATTTGCGATTAAATACGGCTGATTCTGTTCTGGAATAATAGGAAACATGAACCGACCTATAGAGTAATTGAAACACATGACAACAAAGATGTTTAGATTCCGACATGGCATAAACACATTATATGCTTAAAGAACAACTGGAAAATTAATTCTCTGTGATTCTTCCGGACGATTGCTAAGACTGGGTACTGCAAATGGACCCATTACAGCTTGCAATTGCAAGAGTAGCTCCTATAATTTGGAATCCGTAAAAAAACCAATCTATCTAAAATAATTAAATAAAGCATTCATTTCCATCTGTCATGAACTTCATTTGATTGTGGTGAGTTGAAGCTTAACATATAGGATGACTGAAGATACTTGTATAAGAGTATAAGGTTGTGTACAATCACACCATCCTTTCAAAGTTTCAAAATATTTTTTTTAAAGTATTCGTTTTAATCTAAACCTTACGATTTAGTTAGCACAAGGTAAAATACTAATTTATCATTTATTACAAAATATTTAAATTAAAGCCTTTTGGTAGAAATATGTTTCCTCAATTTTATGGATTCGTACTTTGTAATTTCAACCGTTCATCTATTATACTTATAGAAATGCATAAAAGAAACCGTTGAAATGAGTCAAAAGAATTAGTTGAGAAAATGATTTCCTAAAATGCAATAAATATTTTTATTTAATTTTAATGAGTGAAGAAATTAAGGAATGCGAAATAAATGAACGAACTATGAAGACCACGTTTTACACTAAAATAAAAATTTTATATCAAAAAATCATATTGCACTGTGACAGGATTATAAAAATATTACTGGTTTTGATTGTAACATAGTTATATTAAATACAGAATGTGTAAATCCACACATTGCTGCTTTCAACAGTCGTCTTCAAGTGCTATTCTGTCGGAATAAATTGGAAAATTGTGAGCAATAATTAGGTATGTTTTCAGGGAATTTCTTTTGGTATAATAACAGTAAATAACGGGGATTTGTAAAGTATAAGTGTCTTAAGGTTATTAGTACCTCTTGGGTAATAACAACATAAAAATAAAATATACAATATAATAAAATGTAAAGCAACAGTTTTCATGTAAAAGTATTTTTAGCGAAAAAATAATAATATTATTATTAATCTCTACTTCTTCATTTTTTTCAAAGCACAAAATTAAATCTCTACGCACATCAAAACCTAATAACCTGAATAGCATTTCATTTATATGGCTACTCACGAGAATTAAGAATAAACAATTAACTGTCAACAGTCAACGACGACGACACAGACACACACAATAATAATAAACACTAGATAAGGGGAAACAGTTTCGCTCCATCAACTACTCATCACCTCGCATAATAAACATTAAAAATAACATTTTCCTCCCCTTCCTACAAATTTTCTGTATTTTCTTATACTCAAAAAAAACATTAATCTGAATACAATAAAAATATACGGCACAGGTAAGGGTTAACATTTATAATTTCTTCAAAAATATTATATATTCTCTTCTTCAAGATTTAGTATCAGAAGAATATAAAAAAAGTATAAAAATACAAAAATTTCATTCGCTGTACAGTAACCGGGTAAATAATTTTGCAACAAATCGTATTTTAAGCATGAATCACTTCAAAATGCCTCACTGGACTAAATGTAAATACTACAAGTATATATATTTATAAGCTTTTAATAATGGGATGTTCCACGGGGATTCTTCAAGTTGAATGACCAAGGCTCCAATTCTTCTCATTTGGTGGGTGACTGCAACGTTGAATTCTTGAAAATTTTATGTGCCTCTTTATTATATCGTAGTTTGGGAATTCTGAGAAACTATATTTTATATCTTCGGACTTTGGGGGGGGGAGAATTTAGGAATCTACGATGAATATCCTGTAAAATCATGGAACAAATCAATTAAAATCATATCAAAATCATTTATCACAACATTTCTGTCCAATTATTCATTTCAACCAACAGTTCGCTTTCACTTTTGAATATTTCTATTATATTCCAAAATACTGACTCTGCTTATATATACAGATTCTGCTCGGAGATTCTTTTCCCTGTTTAAAAAAATATCCCGTTTTAGGGCTTTATCCAATAATTAAATCATTATTAAATCTTTGACACGGTCAATTAAATCAAACCATGTATATGAAGTGTTCCATTTCAAGGGTAAAAGCAACAAATTATTTTTTACGGAGCAGCAAAATTATTCTCCTACAGTGTTTCACAATTATTGGTGGTAACACATTAAAATAAAATTAAAATTCATTCATACCAATTAGACAGGACAAAAATTAAAAAACAACACGCTAAAAAATTTAAATAAAAACAATACTCTAAAAATTAAAAAAAACAACTTTCTAAAAATTAAAAAAAAACAACACTCTAAAAATTAAAAAACAACAACACGCAAATTTTTTTAAAACAAACTAAGAATTTAAGGTCAACAGGCTCAAAATAAAAAAAAACAATAAATTAAAAAACAATACACTATAACTGAGGTTAACTACGTGGAACAAAGTAAAATCTACAGGCAAATGACAACACGGTTATTTCAAAACTGAAAACGAACAGTCACATTATTACTAATTTGCACGACAAAAATAACAATGATAATAATTATAGCAAAATGGGGTTAATAAGCTTCAGTAAATCGTTCAGTTTGGTGAATCAATAGTGTCAATAATGGCAGACAACAACAACACTGCGGGGGTTAGTGATGAAGCATTGGCAGAGCAAGTGTATTAAATATTATTTGTAAATGATGACTATAAATATTATTTCAAATTAAATTAAATGGCATTAAATGTGGTGCTGTCAAATTGTTTTAGTGTCGTTCCTCAAATGTAAGTGATAATGATCTAATAAAATAATAATTACAACTTAATAATCTAGAAAATAATGGATCTAATCTATAAGATCAAGAAACTTGAGAAGCAATCGAGTGGTCTCTTACCTCCACACAGGCAACTAAAGTGGAAAGAGAGCAGCAAACTAATATTTGTTAGTGGTACAAGATCACGCTGTCTGTAGGTTTTAGCACTAAAAGTCACAGCAACGTTTATAACAACAACAACGACAAATGAGAGCAAAGGTTAGTCATTCAAAAACGTTTGTACTGCTACTCAATTAAACGTCGTTCGGGTTGGTGCATCGGTCATAAAATTGAATTTAACAAATAATAACAATGTTAGTATAACGGCATCAACAGGAAGTTTTGTTAGTTTTGAAGTAACTACGGATGTCACTTTAAGTGAAATAATAAAGCGATGTGACGATGATTGAAAGGTAGGTTGATCCAATGTTAATAGACGTGGGAGAAGAAGCACTGGTGGGGTAAAGTTGTGAGTAATTTTGTTAGTAATTTTGCTGGTGTAGAGCAGAGGGTGCGGGGAAGTTCACTACGGTGTTATAGATTTTGGTGTGTTTTTTTTCGGTTACTGGAGATTTTTGACTATTAATTTATGTAGGCAACAAGTTACGAAGACCAGTAGTCATTATCTCCTACAAAATTGAAAACAATAGCTTGGAAATGTTGCACAAATATTATAGAATACAACAATATCATCAATATCATGTATAGTCAATTATTATGGACTTTGGCATATCCAGCAACAGAGAAGGCACAACAATATTCAATTTTTATCTCTTTTTTTGAGTTTTACAATGACGGAGCACATAAAATAAAGCGTTAACGAATGGCAGACAGAAATTATATATAAATCAAGACTACTATACAAAAGTACAATACAACAAAAATGTGAGTATTAGTAAATCTATAAAATAACAACGTATACTGTGTAACGATTAAGCGGGTATCGGAACGAATGCATACACATGCACGTGTCGTGGGAACAGCATGCAACAATTAAAAAATAAAGGTAACAGAGATAAAATTAGCATTAACAAATAAATGAGATCATCATACGACATGCAATGATATTTCTATTTCTTCTTGTTCGTATGTTCTTGTGTAAAGCCTGCGGTATTTTTATCTAATATAAAGTTCACAAGTAAATGTTGCATGTTCGGTTTTTTTGTAATGTTTGTAATATTATATTCAGTGATTCAGTCCTTGAAAGATTGACGGTCACACCGTAATGATTTTTTGAAGTTTCGTAAACGGCAAGTTTCTGTCATGCTGTCAGTTTACGACTGTGGTGAAGTAAATATATATATAAAGTGAGAGAGTATTTCCTTAAGTCTAGTTTGTACATATGGTGAAGACTAAAATGTAATTTTTTTTAGTATCAGATTAACTGGGGATTTTCGTGAGAGTGTACAGGTTATCAAGGATAAGGGATTTCAAACTGTGGTGTTTCGACTGCTTCCGTAGTGACTACGAAATGCGTAGTCTGGACTCATGACAACGGTGTTGACTTTGGTGGAATGCTGACGCTTGTGGGGAACTCTCCGACGAGTGATTTTACGACTGGTTTCGATCGTGGGCTTGGAAGGTGGGATTAATTTAGGATGTCGGACTATCTGTTGTAAGATTGGATTGACTGTGGTGGTTGATGTGGCAACAATCGGAATCGATTTCTGTTTTGGTTTAGGTGGGTTCTTCACTAATTCTTGGAAGGATTTTGTTGGAGGTTGGGCCACAATCTTGGTCGTTTCGGTTGACTGGGAAACCATATCAGTTGGATCGAGGGGCTCGGGAGCTCTAGTTGTGGAATATAAATGTTCGAGGGCAGGGAAGTTACCCCAAGACGGATGTAAGTTTTTGGGAAGAGGATTGAAAATACTACTTTTCGTTTGGAGCCAAGCGGGTAAATTATCACGATTATTTCCATTCACTTTTATTTTAATGATATCGTTCTGGTTGCTATGATTCTTTATGGTAACCACACCGCCTTTCTTTGCTGAATTAATAAGGACCTCTTCATCATCCTCCATCCGGTGGTTCTTTATGTTTGGATCTGAATTCTTCTGTTCAGGAAAACCTTTCGGTCGCGGCGCAAGGATGGCATTCTTAGCTTCGATGGGAATGGAGGGTGCAGGCTCGGAATCGTAAGTGGATTCGTAAGACACACTATGAAGCTGGGGAGTTAGTTCTTCGTAAGGACGGGGGGTAGTTGTTGTAGTTTCATCCCGTCGTGCAGATCGTTTCGGGGAAGCAGTCGTGCTTTTACGGAAGAAATTCTTCCTTGAATTATCTTTTTTGACAGGGGGAATGTACGGAGCAGTAGGAAGAACGGGAGTTGTAGATATAGTTTCTCTATGTAAAGAGGGAGGTTTAGTTGTGCTAATTCGGGTGGCTTGATACGAATTCAAGTCTTTCAAGGGAATGGGTAAAGGTTTGGCTTGCTTGATAAACTCAGGAGGCAAGGAATTAATATCAACCGTAATGAAGTCATGAGTTGAGTTATAAGAGATCACCCTCATAGGGAAAGTGATATTGACAGGGCCATCACTATATACCGGAAGGTGAAGGCTGGCACTGGAGAGAGCGTTATGAGAGATGGAAGATTGGGAATTTTGAGAAATAGACGATTGGGAGTTTCGAGAGATAGACGATTTGGAATTTCGAGAAATAGACGGTGCAACGGTTGCACGAGAGATGGACGACGGAGCAGTTTCGATCGGAGAGGGAGTATTGTTAGAGGTATCTAAAGGTGGAGGAGTGAGGTGACGAGGAAGTGAATTATTATGGCCGTCTATAGCATAATAATTCTCGGAATGTTGGAATGACTGATACTTGCCTGTTGTTCCTTGTGGTTGTCCGTAACTTTGTCCGGGTTCAGTTTGAGTTTGTGTTTGAGACTGAGAGACAGAAGAGGATTGTGAAAAGGTAACAATTGTGGGAGCGCTAGGAGCACTATACTCAGTCTGAGCTACTTGAGCCCCATTATCACTTCCGGTAGAAGCCGATTGGTAACCGGCAGATGGTTGGGGAAGGGGTAAGTCTGAGCAACAACCTCCGGGGAAAGTTGGCAAGGAAGGTTGAGCATCAGGGGCACTGTAGCCACCTGTGGGTTGTGCCTGATCCTGAATTGCATTAGTATCAGGAGATGCATAGCTCACTTGGTTATTTTGAACTGGGGCTTGAGCAAAGGACCTCTGGTCTTGATAACCAGCAGTAGGACCTTGGCTTGGCTGTACTGCTGATGAAGCAGTAAATGAATTTTGTTGGGGAGCTTGAGGAGCTCCATAAGACTCTTGGGTTTGCTCATAACTGGAACCATCCGGTTGTTGGATGATTACTGAGTAATGAGTATTAGGCACATTTTGAATCATGATATCTGAGGTAAGCTGGGGGAAATCATTGCCAGCAGACTGGGATTGTGAGGATTGGGACTGATCTGCCTGACTGTACCCTTGTTGGGGTTGTTGAGGATAACCTTGTTGTTGTACCTGAGTATAACTTTGTTGTTGGGACTGCGAAACCCCTTGGGATTGCGAGGAACCTTGTTGTTGGGATTGATCATAACCTTGTTGTTGGGATTGGTCATAACCCTGCTGTTGTGATTGGTCATAACCCTGTTGTTGGGATTGGTCATAACCCTGCTGAGGTTGTGAAGAGTCCTGTTGTTGGGACTGATCATAACCTTGCTGGGGTTGAGTCTGGGGTTGAGAATAAGCTTGTTGCTGAGATTGATCAAAAAATGATGACGATTGGGATTGAGAAAATGATTGTGATTGAACTTGTTGTTGGGACTGATCATAACCTTGTTGAGCAGGTTGAGAGTAACCTGACTGGGGTTGTTGGGATTGGGAGTAACCTGACTGGGGTTGTTGGGTCTGAGAGTAACCTGATTGGGGTTGTTGGGTTTGAGAGTAACCTGTTTGGGGTTGTTGGGGTTGAGAGTAACCTGTTTGGGGTTGTTGGGATTGAGAGTAACCTTGTTGGGGTTGAGAGAAAGAAGGCTGCTGGTAACCTTGTTGTTGTTGCCCAGCATCTAATTGATTATTGTCAATGAATCCCCCGGATTGTGACGGGGCTTGTTCGAAAGACTGAGCGTGAGTAAGAGTAGCTTGTTGAAAAGTAAAGTCAGAGGAAGGAGCGGAAGGGGAAGGAGCAGAGGGAGTACCATAAGAGGAATCGGGCCGTGCTCCAGTCTGTGGAGGTCCGGTCTGTTGTATTTGCGGTACTGGAAGTGGCTGTTGTGCGTTAGAGTTTTGATTACGTCCTCGTTGAATGAGTGCTTCGTACACGGAGAAACTATCAGTATTTCCGACCTGGTCGGATGTCCCGTATGCGACTGCAGGTCGGTCACTTCCAGTAGTTGCCCCACCACCTGACTGGCTCACTGAATTTTGATAGGGTAGTAACTGAGATTGTGATTGTGGTGCATAATTGTGATTCTCGGTATGCTGGCTGGGCTTATCATTATTATTATTGTTATTATTAGCATGTGCAGAGGCAGCAAAGCCGGTTTGGTAATTGTTATCATTTACAGTATTATGTTCGTAACTAGAAGTGCTAGGAGTATGGGCGAGGTTGTTAGAATAGGTGGGTTGGTGCGGGTTAGTTGGTTCGTGTCGCTGACCATCGTTATTTTGGTCATAGTTGTTAAAGGGCTCAGCAGGCCGTTGGTGATTTTCTGTAATGTCATTTGTGTTAGTATTGTCACTTAAACTATTCATTTCATTAAAAGAATTTTGGGCATGCGGCCTACCTCCTTCATTCTGACTATAGCCTGCAGAGGTCAGGCCTCCATTATTACCCGGGGCTGAGTAAGTATTTGTATCAGGCCCGGAATAACCAGAGAAAATTTCTACGGATTGTATAGGAGCCGTGTCCTCATTGTGAACTGGGCTAGGGCCAGAAGGTGCAGGAGCAGAATACTGTGGGATCTGAGGTGCCGGAGCAGAATATTGTGGGATTTGAGGTGCAGGAGCAGAATATTGTGGGATCTGAGGTGCAGGAGCAGAATATTGTGGGATCTGAGGTGCAGGAGCAGAATATTGTGGTTGTGAAATCTGAGGTGCAGAGTAAGTGTTGGTATCTCCAAAGACAGCTGTCTGAGGAGCACCGTACTGGGGAGTCGCGGGTACAGCTGGAGCCGGAGCTCCGTACTGTACTGCGTTTCCAAAATCTAGGGAATTCATCATAAAAGGAGCAGTCGGGACTTCAGAATGTGCTACTGGGATTTCATTATGTTGGGGAGCAGCTTCTGGTGCGGTTAAATAGAAAGTGTTACTTTGGGGCCCATTCACCTGGGGAATGCTATGTGTATTTAGCTGAGGAGCGGGAATGTCCTGACTAGCAGTGTAACCATTGTTAATACTGTGATCCTGCTGAGCATTAACTTGTTCGGGTGCCGGTTGGCTAGGAGCGGGAGCAGAATAGCCGTCAAATGTGCTAATCTGAGCTTCTGGACTAGGAATTGGTTCAGGAGATTTGTAGGAATCAGCAGGCTGTGCAATTTCGGTCTGCGATTGCAAAGGCAATGAAGGTGGCTGGTATTGTGCAGCCTTTCCATCATCAGTCAGAGCATAGGCTGGAGAGTCATTATAACCGGAGATCCCACCTGAAATAGAGCCACCCACGATGGGAGCCGAGTATGAAGATGAGATACCCTTTCCTGTTGAGAATGAAGACGAGGAAGACCCGCTAGGAGCTCCGTAGGATGTTTGGACAGACCCGGTGTTGTAAGAAGTTGAAGGGGCTGGAGCACTGGGGCTGCCATAAGACGTCGATGGAGCTGGTGCGCTTGGGCTTCCGTAGGATTGGGAAGGAGCAGAGACACTTGGGCTGCCGTATGAACTGGAAGGTACGGAAGCACTTGGGGCGCCATAAGAGCTGGAAGGTGCTGATGCGCTAGGAGCTCCATAAGAACTGGAAGGTGCTGATGCGCTTGGTGCCCCATAAGAACTGGAAGGTGCTGATACGCTTGGAGCTCCGTAAGAGCTGGAGGAAGATGAGGATGGTGCAGTATAAGAGGATGATGGAGCTGATGGTGCGGCATAAGAAGAGGATGGTGCATTGTAAGATGAAGAAGGAGCGGAAGGTGCTGCGAATGAGCTTGAAGATGCTGAAGGTGCTCCATAAGAGCTTGAAGGTGCTCCATAAGAGCTTGAAGGTGCTCCATATGAGGTTGAAGGTGGTCCGTAAGAACTGGATGGTGGTGGTCCATAGGAAGGTGATGGAGGGGCAGATGGAGCGCCGTAGGAAGTTGCTGGAGGTGCAGATGGGGCTCCGTAAGAAGATGAAGGAGGTGCGCCATATGAAGATGATGGAGGTCCGTAGGAAGTGGAAGGAGCAGCTGGTGCTCCATAAGAAGGAGCCGGGGCAGTTGGAGCTCCGTAAGAAGAGCTTGGCTTGGTGTACGTTGTGGATGGAGCCGAGTAAGAGCTGGAATGACCGGAATAACCACCGGAACCTCCTACAGGTTGAAGGACGATGTAACCAGATGAGGGTCCGCTGCTGGAATAAGAGCTTCCATAACCACCACTGCTGCTACTGCCACCACCGCCGCCGCCGCCCTTGCCGAAAAGTCCACCACTGCCGCCTCCGAATCCACCCAATCCCTTTCCTTTTCCGCCTCCGAAAAGTCCGCCGCCAGATGATCCGCTTCCCCATCCGCCACCGCCGCTGCTAGAACTTCCCCATCCACCACCGCCGCCGCTGGAGCTTCCCCATCCGCTGCCACCGCCTAAAGCATCACAATAAAATAAGTTAAAGTTTTGAATTGTACAAGCTTGCATGGCTTTTTGCATTGTATTATACATTTATTTGCTTTGAATTTGCTTGTTTGTGCATGATTTGCACATGCTTGCATGTTTGATAGTTTATGCATTGTATTGGCATATTCTGTGTTGAATTCAGATTGGTTTTGCATGGCATTGTGCCTTGAAAAGGTTTATGACTGAAGTTCAGTACCAACTGATGAGTTCAGTAAGCTAGAGTGACACACATTTCCGTTTTTATGTGCAAACATTGAAGCGTGGTGAAGGTAGACAATATATTGTAAATTGGCATTCTGTGAAGTGCTTCCAATTTCTTTGATAGAATAGCCAAATAGTGAAGAATTCATGATCAATCTTGATTTGATCAATCAATCACCCATTGATTCAAGTGAAGTGCACTTGTGTGGCGTAATTGGCTATCCTGTAGAGAATAGATAACAAGTGTGTGCAAGAGTAGTAGTAGAGATGGAGAGTCCTTCAGACTCTCGTTGTGAGGCTTTAATGGTGGGACTGAAGCTCAATCACGAAGCAATCAGTCGGATCTGTCGTCTGTGACAACAAGTGTGAGTGCGTTATTATAATTTAAAGTGTAACGAGAATTGGGTGAAGTGTGAGCTAAAAGTGAAAAGAGCTCATTTATGTGCATTCATGAAAGCAGTATGACGCTCTGTGAATTAAACTACTTTCATCCGAATTATCGCCTGTAAAAAACCAAGTATAGTATAAAAAAACCATATCCCTCATACCAAATGTGTGGATCTGTCATAACAATCACCACTTAGTTTTATAGAGTAGGGCATTAACTTACATGCGGCTTTGATTCGTATGACCAAGTGCAAGGTTGACAACAACAAAGTTGTTTTTATACTGTCGCTTGGACTTATCAAAAGTCTTTCGTAAGTTTTTTTTCAAGCTCGTTATAAAAGTTTTTGTAGCTCCTGACCAATTAAAACTTGCTCACGACAACGGCACTGTCGCAAGAGAGTTTGACACTCGGCAAGAGTTATGTTTTAAATCGCAGTGTAGATGGTTTGAAGAAAAGTGCTTGGTGGGGTTGATGAGAGGAATATTTTTTTTTGGCGGAAAGTACTTATAATTACGTCGTGAATTATGGCAAATTTTAAGAATACGTGGGGACAGCTTGAGGTTTGTGGAGCTGTGGGCTGCATTGGAGAGGCTGATAATTAATTTGTAATTACTCGCTACCTTGAGGGGTGTCTCGTTTATTAATTCTCTTTCGCTTAATCACTTTTCGTAGTTTCACCCCATAAGGTCGGCGGCGGCGATTGGGACGACGACTTGAGTCCTCTTCACTGGAGTAAAGCGAAACCTCACTGCCGTTCTCATTCATGCTATCATGGCTTTGATCTAATTTCTCAACTTCTCCAACCTCCGGCGGAACGTTTTCAACTGATAATATCGCTGGGCTGTGTATATCAAGATTCATTGCCGATTCATTAATCAGCATTGTCTGAGATGCGTCCGTTCGGGGTTCGACGGTAGTGAAAGTGACGTTGCTGTATTGGTTCCAGTCATCATCCTCCCTATAATATTCCACGGGTAAAGGAAGGAAGGAATGGGAAGAGGAGTCATCAAGTTTGGTTATATTACGGGCAGCTTTCGCTTTCAGACTTGCCATCTTCTCTGCCATTTTCTGTTGAATATCTTTAATTTGCTTCTCCTGCTCCTCCAATTTCTTCTGCTTTTCTTTGATTTCTTTCTGTTTGTCTCCCATTTGAGCCATCTCTTTCAAGGCTTTCATGACTTCAATTTCCTTGATTTTCTCTGCTATGGATGTAACCTTTGGGGTGTCTGGTTGCTTAGTCATGTTCGTCATGTTATTGACGGTATTACTGGGAACCTCATTAGGATTGATGTAGTCTAAGGCATTCCACTCGGTCGTTGGGAACGGGATAAAATTCCCGACAACCTCATCAAGGGGAAGGTAGAAGGGACCCTCGTGGAATTCGGTATCAAATGGATGGGGTGGATGGATTATTGGATGTGTGAATGGAATAATAGTTTCAGGGATTTTCGGAGAAGGAGTCTCTTTCGGTTTTTCCTTCTCCACAGTTCCTACTTTATTCGCCGGGCCTTGTTTTAGTAAATTCATGAGCGGACTTGACTTGAGGAGTTCCAGGGCAGGGCCTAATTTCATTTCGGATATTAACTTCTGCAAGTCAATGGCCCTCCCATCCTTTTGCTGCTGTTGTTGCTTGGCAGGTGGAGTGCCTGAGGAGTTGTTTGTGGAGTTCCCAGGAATTATCGTACCATTCGGCATGAATTGGATGTTATTCAAAGGAATAAAGAAATTAGCAGGAGGTTGGTCATTGCCGATACCGGCTGGAACGGGGAAGAATAAAGTCACGCCGTGGTGTTGGGATAGGGGAAAGTAGAATGGATAGCCGTCAATGCCATGCAATTGACTCGGGAAATTATCGCCTTGGATTGGGAAGTAAAATGGATTTTGATCTACAGGAGTCTGTCCGTGGTGAGGGATTGGAAGTCCGTAAATAGGGCCGGCGTTTTGATTATTCGTCGTTGTCACAGTCTGTCCGTTGGTAAGTTGTTGGAGGATGCTATTCATGAGAGGTGGGTTTTTTAAGAGGATTTGGTTATTTAGGAGGTTCAGGACATTTTGATTATTTAACATGTTTTGATTATTTAACATGTTTGGGTTATTTAACATATTTTGGTTGTTTAAGATATTTGGGTTATTCAACATGTTTTGGTTATTCAACAGATTTTGATTGTTTAAGAATTTCTGCTGATTGTTCTGGTTCAAATTGTTCAAGAGATTAGGATTATTCATGAGTTGGTTAAGAGCGTTTTGAACATTTTGGGAGTTCGGATTCATGTTCATGAAATCAATGGGTGGAGGAGTCAAGTGAGTCTGAATGTTTTGGAGAGGAGGAGGAGGTGTTGTGGTGGATGGTCCGTTGAGGTTCAGCATGTTCGAAATAATTCTTAAAATGCCGGGAGCAGCGGTGGTAGTTGTGGGAGCGGGTGGTTGTGGTGGTGGGGGATTATTATTGAAGTAGGGAGACATTGGTGTGACAAGAAATTGACCCATGTTGTTTTGATTATTTAAGTTTGCCGTCGAGAACTGGTTGTTCATCTGATTCTGATTATTATTGTACTGCATCTGATTATTCCCGTTATTGTTATTGACACTGGGATAATACACTCCTTCAGGACTTGGTGGCACAGGCTCTTGAGTGATCGATACTTGATCAGCCCCATCGCTACCTTTGCCATAACCCAGAACATTCCCTACAGCGTTCATCATCATCATGAACAGTCCCTCCTCTTCAGGCTCCATATGAACTTCGTCCAAGTCTCCGTGAGGTGCTGAAAACTTGCCGGCAATCGAGCCGAGAAGTCCGACAACGGTCTCGAAAGCTTTCTGGCCCAATGCAAATTTTTGTCCGACGAGCGATGGGACGAGTCCCAGTGCCAAATCAATAATGGCTTTACCTTGCGCTAATTTTTGAAAGTTTGGGGTAAAAGATGACGTATGAAATTAATTTAAATTATGATTAATTTTTAATCCTGGCAGATTTAATTTTTAGTGCAGTGAGCCCGACGTCGTAGGTTTCTGGTATATGACACGTACCCATCTTTTGTAATAAAAATGGCAATGAATCACTTGGAAATTTAATTTGTAGGGAAAATTAAATTCACAATTAGGTTGTCAACAGATTGTCTTACGCGTTCTTTGATGTACGTAATTGTTAGTTGGGAAAGACTCGGAAGACAATGAAAATGAAAGTAGTGTGTAATACCTAATTTCTGTAGCTGTAAGGTTGTATTCTGTATCCTTGCTTTCCTCAATTATGCGTTTCTTCCGCTTAGTCTAATGTGCCTACCATGGGTAAGCAAAACGTTTCTTTAGCCAGATGAACGACGAGGAATTTAATACTATATATGTACATATAGGAATTGCATACTTTTCCTCCTGAGTTATTACAATTCAACTTGATATAATCTCCACCATATGTGTTTAACTTTCAACGAAGGAAAGAAATTTTGAGATTTGAATTGTGAGACTTATGGGTGATTTTAAGATCCGCTTTGCTCACATCCTTCAAGCTCAACAAGTATCATTGAACCTGAACTTACAACTTCTCATCGTATTATACTTGATCTGTGCTACCTGTGTGGTGACTTGTCATCCACGCTGCGCCGTACACTTCAGGCGTGAGAACTGACAAAGTAATCCACCGGTAGTGCCTCATTAAGGCATTGTACTTGTTAAAGTAATTAATCATATTAGCATATACTGTAGTAAGTGTAGCATGTGGTGGATTGAGTCAACTGAGGTAATCACGGTAAGGCTTCTTATCGAGAAGTGCTTCTAAATTCCTCACTCTCTATTCCCACCATTCTGTCTTGTTCATTTTCCACGATGAAATCATGTGGAGATGTTAACAATGTAAAGCAGTGCATTTGCATTATGGGAAGTTCGACTTGGTTGTTTATTTACTTTAGACGCATATATATAAGCACTTCTTGGAAACACACTCAGAAATAACTTCATTGAGGTTAGACACATTTTCCTACTTGATAACTCCCTTGGATTGAGATGCATTTCCTCAGAGATAAAGTAAAACATTTTTTGTAGATGTATGCCAATTTCCTATAGATGTTAAACACGCGTACTAACAATAAGTAATTCCGCATAAGTATGTTTCTGTATGATTTTTTTTACTATGAGGAATTCAATAAAAAATAACTATACGGTTTTTTAGAGCGTTTGAATGTATTCAATATTTAACGGAAAATCTTGTTTAAAGTTCCGATCCACTCACTCTGCAATATATAATTTTACGATTTGCAATTTTGCAAGTTGTAATTTTAAGCTGCAGCGGAGCTCGAAATAATTTTGCTCATAAATATAGTTGATCATGTATTTAAAACATGAAGGAAATTATTTCCCTCTGTATTGTACATACAGGATTATTGCTATTATATTCATATATAAGTATATAATAGCGAAAGCAAGTGTGGACGGGAATGTTTTGTTAAGGCACCGCAGGTTGACGTGTAAGTACAATATAGAAATTCCGGTAAGACGTATCCAGAGTGTAAAAATGACTCCCTACTGTTAATAATTGTGAAGAGGATATTCCTATTTGTATTTATATGTTATACAAATGGCCGCAAAACTCTCATTTTCCTTCCCACGGTTTGCGAAAAACTCTTCGTGAACTTTCCAATCATGTAACTGAGATGATACATAATAGATAGGTACGGCTTGGTTTGGTGTGCAGGCATTGTGTACTTTGAAGTACAAGAAGTATACTTTGATGTACCAGAAAATGATACTTCGATATACAATAAATGCATGTATACTTTGATACTACACACGAAAAATGAGATATTCAAGAAATTGTGTACTTTGATACTCAAGAAAATGAATGTCGGCTGTACCAGAAATGTATCCTTTAGTGTATAAAAACAGTAGACAGTGTAACAATAACATGATAAACCATTACTAAGAATAAGTAGCACCTATATGTCTGTAGTGTGTACCTGACTATAAGTACACCCAGGGAAGATGCAGGATTCAGAGCTCATCAGTCATTGCCACTGTGGGTGAAAGTTACAGAATTCCTATTATTTTTGCATGTAAGGTTCTAATTGATTACATTTAAATACCCTCTGAGATCATATAATATGCAGTCTCGAGCAGGGGGAACAACCCAATTTCCAACCATGTTTCATGTCAAGACAGTATCAAGCACAACAATGCCAGTGTGTTATCACCGACATGTCCATTGGCTAGTTGGGATATGTCTCGGAAATAATAGCCACATAAAATGATAATAGACATGTGGCAATTTGGAAGGAATTATAACAGTCATGTGTCAATAAGGAAACGAGTATCTATATATACGATCCGAGCTGATTGAACTCAGGTTTAGGTCGGCAGTGACGATGCACATTTCCTACCCAATAGTACCTTCCTTATGATTGTAGAGAGTGAAGTTATAGACAAGGAGGTGCCGTCCCGTATGTATTAGTTACTATAGTCACCGACTATTGTCTAGAGAAAGAGCGTCGTCTCCAGTTTGCTATCGTTATTTCTTGTCACATATGCAAAACAAAAGGAACGTGGGAGAAACTCAATAAAATACTAACCTAGCGACCAGATGAACTATATTTACCAGTTGATGATGCGGAAATGCAAGTTCGGTCACAACACATTAATAATACGAAACGTGAGATGGTTTATATTTAGTGTTAAGGATGTTGGGCCTGCATATGTGTGACGTTAATGAAAATGAGAGTTGGTTCTCTATGTTCATAAAACTAAGGCTACTTTACTAACTGTACCTTTATACGCTGTGATGCTATGTACTCTTCAGTAGTCCTACATTAATAATAATTATAAACGTCTGCTCAGTGTTGGACTTCCTTGTGAAAATTACCTAATATCAGTAGAACTTACTGCCGTAGGTATAAATGGACTGTGGAGATACTCTCGCTATCCTAAATAATGGGGGATGAGTTCTGTAACGCGCGGTGGAGTGTGGAGTTACTAATTTGAGATAATGGTGGAGATGAAAAATTATTTTAGGTACATACGCTTGATATGTAAGGGAAAATAAAAGATTGCAAAGATGAATGAACTGTAAAAAATTACTGTATTGAGTCCCAGACTAGACAAGATGATTTGATGGTATAATGATAAGTGGGGTGTATTTGGATGCGTAGAAGATGATCTTAAGGAACGGAGAGGGAAAGTGAGCAGAAAGATTATTCGAATATACAAAAATAGGCTATTGTCATGTATCTTTACGGAGGTAAGGCGGTCAACTAAGAAGAAACAAGAAGCCATGATTATTTCACTCTTGTCATTACTATCAGGATTATCCTATGGATAGAATCGTGAAGTATTCTTATCTTGTTGGTATCTAATGTATGGCTTGTTGTCCCTCGTTTGACGTTACAATTTGAACGCATCTTATTGTTTGCAACGAGAAGTAACGATAGAGATACAATTTCCTCCATCAAAATTCAAGTAACGATATGTAACGGATCAATTGGACTGAAACGAGAGGAGTTTGAGCACGGACGCTGCAGATGAAGCGTAAGTCAGATGTAGGTATTTGAAGATGAACCGTATAAGAAACTACTATAGAGACACATAAGTATTGAGCCCTGAAACCATAAACATATGGTGGAGTATGCTTGTAAGTATGGGGTGTAGTATAAGTACTCGTAAGTATAAGGTGTAGTATACTTGTAAGTATAGGGAGACAAATGAAGATGAAATGGATGCGCTGTTGGTGCTCTTCCGTGGTTAATATTCCAAGGAGAATTCATATTCATGGGCTAATCTACAAAACTCATCTGTCTCTCGTGGTTTATCATTTTTCCTGCACGATCAACTCTTGTTGTGAGGTTTCACTCCATTTAAGTCGTACACATGGTGGTGGTGATGATGATGATGATGACGGCCACTGCCGAGATCATAGCCAAGTCCGTATTGCATGTAAACAGTCGAAAGTGGAAAGGATCGGAGTGAATGAATTTTTTTTGATCCTGACAGACTATAGGCGGAAGATTTACATGCAGCACTTATAACATTACATTTGGATGGAGGAGACAAGCAATAAATAAAATGCTGGCTTGGCAAGAGTAAATGCCAAGTAACAATGTATTATTGTCATAAGAGTCGGGAAAATTTCCGTCCTATCAAGTCTTCTCAAGCTTCATAAGCTCCGCTGAAATGATAAATTCCTTCTTAAATGCATGGCTGTGCTCGAAAAGTACAACAACAAGAGAGTCATACGGCACTCGTCTCCTCTATCTCAAAGTGTAAGACTTGGAAATTATAATTGCTTTTGGGATTTTGAATCCTCATAATAGTTTTGCACTCTCACTAGCCCTAATGGCAAACGCGGGACAAAAGCTCCGCTGACAAAAAATTCGTGAGGCTATTTTTCTTCCCAGTTTCTACAACCACGCGGATGTATCCTTATCTTTATGGCAGTTTTGACTCTTTGGATTAGTCAAATCGTTTGTACGTACGTTGTACTTCTAGTTATATTGAACATTAGAGTTATATATATGGGATATATGGTTCGAACATGATTGTGCGTAGAGTGAATGAAGGGCTTTAGGAGAGTAAAAGTATAATTCCAATTACCGTATCCCCCTTTACCACCAGAGCCGCCTTTGAAGTTGAGGTTAGCAAGACCAGCTTTGAGTCCTTTACCCTTTTGAGCAATTCCTCGTCCGAAACCTTCAATGATTCCTCCTTTAGCAGCAATAATGTTTCCTTTAGCCTTGATGATCTTTCCTTTAACAGCAATTATTCCTCCTTTGATAGCTTTGATCGCTCCGATGATGGCACCCTTGATAGCTGCTTTGGCTCCGACGATGTCGCCGATGATATTTCCGCCTCCTTTACCACCGCCATGTCCGCCCTGGAAATTTCAAGTGTCAAAGTTGAAAATCATCTCCCACACATAAACTTGTACAATCTCTAACAACCATTTGATTGATTTCTATATAAAACTGTTCAAGATTCATACTTTGGAAGTAAGTTTTTATTGTTAACGTTAAGTATCAAACCATATAAATTGCCATATGAGGCTAAGTATAAACAAGTTATTGAATGAATTATAAAAGTCAAATACTAATGAATAAGGGTTGATGGATGGATTTGAGATCGAGCGCTTACCTTTGGTGGCCCATAGACAGGCTTCGGTGGTGGACCGTATGAAGGCTTAGGAGGGGGTCCGTATGAAGGTTTGGGTGGCGGGCCATACGAAGGTGCAGGCGGGGGTCCGTAGGATGGAGGAGGTGGACCGTATGATGGTGGAGGTCCATAGGATGGAGCTGGAGCACCGTAATTAGATGAGGGTACGCCGTAATTAGAGGATGGCACAGAGTAAGTAGATAAAGGAGCATCTCGCCTACTTCTTTCGGCGGCCGTCGTCTGGCAGCTCAGCACTGCTAATATAACGAATAGTCCGGCTGAGGACCACTGTAATTTCAAGGTAGAGGAAAAAAATTAATTAGTATTCACAAATAATAACACATTGACCTATGCGTATAAATGCGGTTCTCGATAAAAACTTTCAGCTCCTAATTATCAACTTAATTAATATTTATAAAGACGGACTCTGTATTTGGTTGAATGGGATTCATTTGTGTGTCAGGAGTCAACAAACGTGTGAGTGGATTAAGTCTCTTGGGATGTTGCTGCCTATTAATTGGTTAACTGATTGCGGACACGCGGACACTCCAACACATCTGTATAAAGGATTAAATGTATCCATCCCTCGCTTGATAACCATAAACGCTCCTTCCTTGGCGTACCATTCCCGCCTAAACTGAAGAGCATTAGCATCTTGGACTTGATGAATGTAGAGTTTTGGATGCATTAATACAGCTGTCCATGTATTTAACGCACTAATGTTCGAGAGAATTTTCAGACCGGACACAACAAGTGTGAACAATAACTAATCATAAATAATCTCGCAGTGGGAAGTTGGGGAGATTGCAATTTTTTTGTGTACGAGTGTTAGAACTGTATATATATACATATACATATGTATTGGTAAGATTCATTGTAAAGGACAAGGGACTGGACAATCCAAATCCATCACTCCTCCTCAATTAAAGCCTTCAGTGTATGTCTGACTCACTGACAAACCAAGTTGATTTGTATTGCTGTGGATTTTAATTGACATACGTCAATAAAGGAATGATTCGTCGATCTGTCAAAGCAACAGCTATAGTTTTACTTGGTGCTTATTACTATTTACGAACTGTCCTGCTTTGTAACACTTTTCCTTTGTAAATATATAATGTCTGTAGCCTTTATAATGCTTCCGTATATGTAGAGCCTTTAATGATCTCCGTACATCCTTCTTTGTCTCATGTCGTGGGCAATTCTTTGTATTTATTAGGAAAATATATGCAAACAATGTCATGAGTGCTCGTCCCTCCTAGGACATTAAATACCTGCACGTTTTACACTGAAGAGGTTTGCATGATCCCAAGGGATTTGCAAGTCAGACTGATTGTGAGTTTCCATTACCTCCGTTGGGCTTAACCCTTGTCTTTCCGAAGCGAAACATTGACATTAAATATAATGAATGGTATTATTCATAAAGGAGGAAGAGTTGTTGTAAAAATGCTAAAATCGTAAACTATGTTCGGGAGGGGTTTTAAATATAACTTTCTTCCTCCATTTTGGCTGACAAATTAAGTTTTTTACCAGCAAATAATGAGTCTGTCATGCCGCTTTATGTTACAGGCAATTGCATATGTGCTATAAGTTTTAGCATATATTGACTGTGAGTAAACTTGTTGAGTACAAAGTACCGTACTTAAGCCATGTATTTCTTTTTAAGTGGAGTGATCCAAGTGTTTAGTGTGAGATTGTTGTTGTTGTTGTTATTGTGACTCGCCCGCAATTTTCCCAAAGGAAAAGACACAACGATTACATTTCATTCACCTGTCTAGTGTCTTAATTGCGGGGTAGTTCCTTTCACTCTCTACATGTCCCCCAAGGAATTCGCCACGTTTAAAGTTACCGGATGTTCAGCACATTCATAGGAATTCATAATTAAAGTAGCCTCCGGTTTCAATTAGGAACTACATATGAAAATGAATTCATACGTGAGTATGCTAAATGATGGAGGAAAATATAATCTCATAAGTGAAAATCTTTTTAACTCTCTGTGAGTTCAGATTTACATTCTGACTAGATTAACATACTCATTTTCTGTGGATGTTCACTTGATTTCACTGATTCAGACCAGAGCTAACGTGGGGTACTAATGCAGCCAGCGTGTTCAGGCCTGGTAGGCTCAAACAAAGGTGTGCATATGCACAGGAATGAAAAATTGATCAATCAATGGAGCATCTGAGCAGAAATCTTAACGATTAATCTTATGTACAATAATGATATCTGTAAGAATTTGGATCGGCCAATGTTCCCTTGCTTTTGTCTGCATAATAAAATCATTCAGGTAGTTGTCTTTATAGTAAATTCATGCAAACAATTCTCAATAGGAAATACTCCTAGGGGTTTGGCTATTGCAAATACATAGAATTGAATATTGAAAATACTTGCATTTGTGCATTGTAAATACGTGATTTTGTTTTTAGCCTCTACATGATCGTGTCTATAGCTAGTATGTGTAGATAGAAATATTAGTGCATGTCAAATACATACGTCAGCAAATGTTTGTAGTGTGCAATTCGTGGATCTGCGCAAACATTTTTAAAAAAGTGAATCTTTCCCACAGCTCCATCATCTGTTATTACACACAGACATCTCCCAACGGCCCTAATACTCAATTTAATACACGATTTTAGTAAGCATGTGGTCTCTCTTCGAAACTATCTGCAAATTCATCTTTCATCTTGCTATCCACTTCTAATCTTGGACTTCATCTGTACCTACAACACACAGGTAGATAGATGTAAACATGGACGAAAGCCGTGCACCTGGCTCGACTTCGTGAACATGAGTATGATTCACCAGAGGTTGGAGAACACGTTGAGCATATTGAAAAGTTGATATCAGAGTATCACAATAAGGAAATAAATAGTAGGATCAGCTTATATTTGTAAACGTCCACGACCATTCCGTCGTCGACGATCCTGTGGTTTCAGTCAGTCGGTGAAGAAAAAAAACGGGTGGGAAAATGAAGTTGCGAATGCACTCGGCACAGTAGTATAGTACAGTAAGATATAGCAGTAGTATATAGTACAGTAAGATAGAGCAGTAGTATAATTATAGTACAGTAGTGTATGTAGTAGGGGCTCAGAAAAAATAAGGACGCTTTGCTGTCATCTCTCTTCCTAGAAGCATCCACTCACTGTGCAAATGGATAATAATATTGTGATTGTATGCATTAGGAGCAGGAATATGAATGGGCTTTAACAAGGAACTTACTAAAGAACTTTGCTGAAACTCATATAGAGAGTAGCATGCTGACACTTATATTGTGAGGAACAGTGCTGAACCTCACATTGAGAGCCTTATGACAAATGTCCTGAGTAACTCAAACATGTTCTGAGTATTTAGAAACATGCATACTACTAGATCCCTAGTAAGCAGAAGTAATGATGCATGGAAAAAATTAGACAAGTTTAAAGTTAAGTCGTGTCGTCTTCGACTCGACTTCCTTCCCCCGCTAACGCTCTCAACTTATTTAATAGGTCCTCAGTGAAGTGAGCAAAAAGAGTAATATGCACGGAGGAAAAACTTGACCGAATCCTTTTGAAAACACACATCCTTCCACGAATCTTTGTAGCATTTATGCATGCATTCAGGTTAGCATGCTAATTCAATGTCCTGAGATGCGTATATTTAAGTATCTGCCCTGCATGTACAAGTATAGATACATTCATTGAAGGTATGTGTGAGCATCCACTAAGTTATATGTAGTATCATCATATTTTATTGCCCATGTTCAGTCATAGATGCTGGCAATACAAATATAAGAAATTATTCAAAAGAATGAGAAAGTTTTTCACTGCCGTTGGTTTTACCCCTGTATGCCCATCAAGCTTAAAGCTATAGGCTGAAGAAGTTTAAAACTTGTAAATACGTACTTATATGTTTATTTGCGTATGCACGTGTGAATTGACTACAAGCACATTTGCCTCGTAGCATATAGCGGAGACAGATATGTATAAGTATAGAGATCCAATGTATAGCTCGGGGATGTTTAAATGGAACCCCATCATGTCCAAACTCAACGTTTGGCGTTATATTGCAATATTATTAATACTACCAGTCTACGACTGCAGATGAATGTAGTATTGTGGTCAGTGGATGAGACCTTCTTTAACTGTGGCTGCATGTCAAGGCTCTTCCTTTCGTTAAATTAATTACGTGTGAAAAGCATAAGCTCCCATTCGATTTTTTTCTTTAACATCCACCTTTTCCTTGCTCGTCCGATGCCTGTACAACTTCGGCATTTCATACCACCATGATAACTTTTCTGTGTATATTGACTAATAGTCTATATATGCATGTAGCCTTTAAGAATGAGCAAATATTATGTGGACTTTGCATGAAGGAAATCGGAGGTGTACAATCAGTGCCAATGACCCGCATAAGACTAAATATAATGGGAAAATAATTTCAATATTAAGTTTCTATATGTTCCAATCTGGCATTTAAGGTCTGTATCAAGTAATTACGTTATCTATCAAGGTATTCAATTTATACTCACAATTAGCATGCTGCATATAAGTGTTCTATATAAATAATTGCTCATTCTATATCAAACTGCAGAGTTTACATGTAGGGAAACATATAATAATAACATGTAGTGTCTGTGTAGTGTCGGAGAGCTTTGTTTCAAGGTTGGATATTGTCGAGAAACAACAAAGGTCCCGTGGACACAAGCTAAGCCGGGCTGTTGAATGGAGAGTGAAATTGGAGATGTTAGTTTTAAGGAAACTGTTAATTATATTTGTGTAGATTTTTGTGGAAAGCTTATTACTTTAGAGCCATGTTTGGCTCAATGCATAAATTATGACGAGGAGGTGAAACGGAATTGTTTGAACAGTTTATGTGCAGGCAAAGCCCATAATTACACTAAAGTGCTAATGATTCGTTAGTTGTGAAAGGAGAGAGACTGGGTCTGGGATGAGAAGAGATCTCTCAGAGCTCAAAAATAGTATCTATGCATGCCTCAACAATGGTCTGCGTTCTTAAAACGGCCCGCAGACGCCTGAATAAAATAGAATAACAATTATAACAGCATGCCTCATGCTTTAATACTTTAAGGAGTGGATAATTATTTCCCCTGAGGATTACTTTCCTCCACTGTTTACTATATTACATGGCTTTTTAATACTCATCAGTCATCCACTGTTTTCAACCAAGATCATCTCGCGCTTCCTTCCAAACCCATTCTGTCTGCACACAATCCAATGACTCAACCATGAGCAGAGTAAGCTATCAAGCGAGTGGGCTTAAATGAACGAGAGTAAAATACATAGTAGAGTGTAGACTAGCTCTTGTTCCACCACTGTTCGGAGAATATAATTTAAGGCATAAGCCTTTTTTTAGATCAACTGGGACGAAGACGAAGCGGAATATAACCGTGAATCATGATTTTAATTCTCTATGGGCAGTGTGTATTTCTGTGTACGTGTTGATTACTGGTTATACCTTGTAGGCTCATTTAACATTGTTGTACAGAGATTCGTATATTAACCATGTTCATGTATATAGAGATTCTTACATCCACAACGCTAGAGTATAGAGATTCGTATACTCAAAATGTGGAGATATACAAAATCATATATTATAACATTGCATACACAAAAATGTATATCAACCATTGGGAAGATATGTGAGAGCATATATTAACAATGTTAAAAGGTATGGCCGAGCTCAGCAGAAGCTTAAGCGGAGCTGGCCATTCTTCCCAGAACTACTGACAATAACCAAGCCATTATTAGATTGGCGTGGAATGGTCATATGCACACTAATATGGTAGTCCATAACTAATACATAAAGAGAAATGATGATGGTTATCGTGGTCCGAGTCGAGCGTCTCTCTTTTAACTGCAGTGAACAAGCTAAAAATATAAGTTTTGTCTTCTATTTATTCATATGTGCCTATACCTGTATGATGACTACACGTGCATACTCTGCAGCCTTACTGACAGTTTGATTGCGCTTTAGCATAGTGCAACCTGTGCTGAAAGATACCTGTTTAAAGGTGAAGATACTCACATATGCTATTAACGTAAGCCCTCATATATGTACACACAGGAGGAAACAAGAGCAGATCTTAAATCAGATCCTCAGCACTGCTCAATAATAAACGCTTATACAATTGAAATTTGTACGTGTGCCGGCGGCAGAGAAAACCACTGATCATGCTTGATATTGTTTATTTTTAAATTCGATCCACATTGTGCTGGCTACCTACGGAGTAATAACTCCTTACATATGTGAGCGTATGAGGATCGGCAATTGTTATCTGGGAACGAAATGGACATCGGAGGAATGAGATGTGCTGTCGATTTTAGTTGGCATGTTGACATTTCCCTATATGTTAAACTATGTGTTAAACCTTCTATGTTTCTGTAATCGACTACGAAACTTTATACTTCAGGTGTATAAACGTTACTGGCAGCATTCCATACAGACTTTAATAATTAATATGCAAGTTCCTACAACAAGTGCCGGTCAATGCAAAGTCCAAAGAATTCACTATCTATTTCCACTTCCGACTTGCTTATGGACTGTTGTCCTACACAAAAATTGCTAGTAGATGAATTTCTGTATTTATTAATAGTGCAAGGGGTCTACATGTAATATTTTTTAAAGTTCGGACGAGACTTAATGGAAAGGGAATACACAGCTCGACATATATAATGTTATGGCAAAGAAAGTTACACGAAGGAAAAACTTGTTGTAAGGAAAACATGGTTGTGTTACAACAATCCCATGCTGATAACAATTTTCAATGATCGGCTTGGCTAACAATCTGAGGATCAGTAAATAATTGAATTCATGACGGACTTAGTGAGTCGATGAGTAGCAAGTGGAAGTTGGATGAAGATGCGAGGGAGATTAGCAGTTGGAGCCCATCAGTGAGACCGATCTAATTATTTTTGCTGATCGTTGTGCATATTTGGTATTATAATACTAGATATTGCTGCTTAATTTTTGATCCGCTATCTTCCAAGTATAGAAGTATAAGTAAATAACTATATTTTGAACTGCGACGGAAAAATTCGTGAAAATTCCATGATGATTGTAATTCCATGAGGAGTAATAAGTGAGGTTATTCTACAAAAGAAATCAGGCTAGGACAGTCGGGAGTACAGTAATTATTGCAAGTATTAGATATAGGCGTTCGCTTTAAATCATTTGTGCCCTGTGCATAATTATAATTACTTGTGCATGCCTGTTCAGTTGTCTACGTGAAACTTGTCATCAGCATGTTTATGCGAGTAATTATATTTTCCTTCATATAAAATGTTTTCCTCCTATCAAACAATCAATTTTAGCTGTCGTTACCATTTTGCTCAGTCAGTGGAAAATCAATGGCCACGGAATGAACTGATAACACTTAATTCCTTGTGTTTATTATTACAGGAGTAATAATATAAATGAATGAGGCATTAGTCTTCATCAGGGCATATAAATCCTATTGTTTTTCCTCCGTTCACAGGTAATCAACACTTGTCTTCATTGTCTTAACTATCTCAAGTCGTTTATCATTCAAGTACATCCAAGATACTTGGAACTGACCTAATATCGACTGCAATCAGAAAATTTATTCGTCCGTTCGCACGTTGGTTCAGGGTTTTGACCAATTTCAGTCAATAATTACTCTAATATAATTACCCCCTGGTTTTATTAAACACGGTTGATTAACAGGTGATTCAACACGTGCAAATAATTCATTAATACATTTAGTACAATTTATTATGCACTAGAACTCTGATAAACGGTGGGATTCATGGCACGGAAGATTCGTATGCAAAAAATAGTTTTTGTTCAAACCAAAATTCACCAACCACTTTACGCCTTTGAATTGAATTGCATGAAAACTGAAAACGGAGCGTAAATTATCAAGAGTTTTCTCTCTGGACTTGACACAGATGATGAACTTAAATAATTTCATTTTATTCGCAGCACATTGTCAGATGATAGGTAAAAGTTCCTTATTAGAACTATGTGCAAGCATGCTTTAAATCATCCTTGATCGGATTACATTGAGGGATTATTATAAACGAAGGATTTTCGTTCAACTGCACTTGTTGTTCAAATTTTAATGCAAATTAACCCTGTAACCTCATTCATGAAGTTGGGAGGATTTTAATTCTAAAATGTTTTACTCCATGAAAGTGAGTGTAAAAAGCTTATATTTTATGATGATTTAGGAAGAGAAATCTTGAATGGAAAGTCGAAAATGAATTCGGTAAATATTAAAAGAAATTAAATAATAAATAAACCGACGGAAAATAATAATATAAAATAAAATGAAAAATAACGTAAGTTTAAGTAAGTATCCTGGGACATAATAAATGAAAAAAATCGGAAATGATAATAAAAAATAATAATTTTAATAATTATTTAAGTAAATCAAGAACAAGAGTCCTGCCTTATTGTCAAAGAATGTATAGAAAGAAGGTTGTAAGGGAAATAAATTTAATTTAAATATTTACAAGAATGAATTGAATGTCGCAGCAGCCTAATTAGAATGTTTTGATATGTCTCCTTACGGATGACGACAAGGAAGATTTGACCTGAATTTTAAAAACATAGGGTAGGAAACAATAAAAAGGTGCGAAATTCATATATGTACATAAGTAAGTAATGGAAATATGCACGAAGTATTAAGGATGCATGCTCTGCACCACAGACAAAAACCTGGCAGAGGAGAAGCAAGTGGGTTGGAACCGTTTCTTTAGGACGGCTTGTGTATAGACCATTTATTTCTCAAAGCCTTTGTAAATTCAAAAATAAAAATGTAAAATTTATTAACGTACATGTTCTTAGTTAGCGTACAATCTAATTCTCAGATGGAGGCGACGTGTACGTTGATCAATTAGAGATTAATGCTCCGAAAGAAATTTTTCGATGAAAAATTAACATTTTAGTGGAATTAATGTTATAATTGCTCCTGTTACTTTATACACGGAGTCGTGTCTAGGCAAGTGCGAGGAAATGATAAATGATATGTTATCAGAATTACGCTCACTGCAAAATCATGTTCAGATAAAGGTACGCTTCGTTCGTACTCGTTCAAGGGTATAGCACTTGTGACTATATGGTGTATACAAGTTAAAGGTTGAGAGTTAAAAAGAGAGATCTGTTGATGTAACAATTTTGTTTGTATGTCCAAGTGCAATTTTGTATTTGCATTGTGGACGGTCCGTTCTTTCACAGTATTAAGTTCTCCTACTACTATTTCTGTTTCTTGTATACGGCAAAGCTTCAAAAAGGATTATAATGATAAAAACAGGATTATAATGGGGAATGGTGTTATAATAAAAAAAAGTATCTTTTTTGGAGAAAGATCCGTCAAGATTGTAACACTTGTTAGGTTAAAATCATGTTGAGAATCAAAAACTTTTACTCAGCTTCGCTCGCGAAAAATAATGTTTTAAGAGTTTAAAAGTCCGCAAATTGCTTTGAGTTCAAAATGTGGGGGTAGCATGCAACCGTACTAATTGTGAATTGTCTTTGAAAATGTGGACTGAGTTCACATGAATATACATACATGTATGTATATTTTAAGTACGCATTCAGATCATGGATTCAAATGTGAAGTATTAAATGTATGTTAATTTGGAACGGACTTGATGGGGAAGATATAACATACACACTCTATAGTACTTATATACGTAAATCCTACTATAGAGTATGTGTAACGTTAGAGGATGAAAAAATCTCGACTTGACATCAACATTACTAATCTCTCTGTTACCCATTGACTGTTCGTAATTACATTATCGTATTACTTTTCTAGCGTGTCCATATGTCACATTGTTTTTTACCAGACTTTCTTTGCCATTCTCAGAGTTAAAGACAAAATTACTAGTTATCTCCCTGGATGTGCTCCATATTAGTAACATACATATATATACTTTTATTATTGCATATCTTGTATAGATATGTATGATCACAGCACATGCACACCTGGGAGTTCCTTGTAAGAGCATCTTTGTTTCCCGATTGTAACATCTCTGAACTGTACCATAGCTTCACATCCTCTTTACCTTCTTTTATATTATTTGTCATTTACTCTATACTATGTTTCTCGCCTGTCTCCTCCTCCTCCATCTTCTTGCTTATGAGCTCTGTACCTGACATCTTCCCCACATTACCTTATTACCTACACAGAAGTGACACTATTGTCATTGATCCGTTTCATTTTTCAATTTATTCATGTCAGGGGAATATTTATGAGAGCAATTGTCTCTGAATTTCTCTTCAGGAATATTTGAGCGCGAGGAAAATTCTTTTATTTTTGTTAAAGTAAGGGATACTGCCATGCTTAACAAACTTAAAAATTGCTTTAAATTACTATAACTTAAGAATTATTGGTTTAAATCACAAGCTTAAAAATGGCTTTAAATAAGCAATCAAGCTTAACTTTAAATGAAGAAAATAAATGTCAATCAAGGGAATCAAGTAAAAGAAGAGAAAAATAAAGAATAGATAAATGACCAAAATCCAACTATTTAACATACAAAAATAAAGCTACGAGTAAGTTGTGACTGACGAAAAAAGTAGAATTTTAAAGGCGCTTTAATTCTGAGACTCTACATTAATGATGCAAATTGGAAAGATAAAGCTGAACTTTACGGTTCTTCTGAGATATTTGTCAAGGCCTCGAAGAACGCATTTATTTACAGAGTGTGGTGTTGTAGTTAATAAATAAGTGGGAACAAACTAGCTGTTAAAAATAAATTGTAATATCTTTTAGCAAATAATTAGCCTTTCAGCTGTTTGACTGTTAATTCCTTGTTGGGAGACAGACTATTGACTTAATTTGAGGAATACGTGTACACCTATTTAAGTATACGTTGAGTAGAAAACAATATTCCACTTGTTGTGATTGTTGAATACTTAAAAAAGGATACTCATGTGTATGTATATTCTGTCCTAGAATTTCCTTCCGATCTCCATAATATGTTCATGGAATTGGCTCTGCTGCCGGTGTCCAATACATGCATGTCGGTATGCATATAAGGGACAGGGGGGAGAGATGATGAGAGGTACATACGACATATAGAGAGAAACAAATGGATTCTGTTTCAATAACCTCTTCACTTATGATATTATTCGATGGCTTAGTTTTTCCTTGTGTCAATAAACCATCCTGATGGTATTCTACTTTTACTTTTCGTCATCATCCTACAGCATCCTGCACCTTTCGAGTAATTACGTATAACGGATGTTATATTACTACGTCCGTCTCAACCATTTCTCTATAGTCAGACTGCGTACGGTCTTATTGTTACTATACTCTGACTGTATTATATGAACCTCCGGGCTATACGGTATTTCCTACCAATACTACGTTCTGACGTCCGAGAGGAAATCTTCTAAGATGCAACATCCTTTAAAACTTACATACTTACTCGTCTTTAAAATTTAAGTAGTCCCTAAGTTGAATCTCCTTTCAAGCGGAATATTATCGTTTGGTATGGATTTAAATTGTCAACTAAAATTATAATAATTCCGTTTCCTACTCTTTAGCTCCTAAGTATACAACCATACTTGGCTCTTCATTTTCCAATGCCTTGATTTCATTATGTACTACAGTAGGATTTAAGGGTTCCTCGTACATGAACAATATCATATTATGGAGTTAATTTTAAAATCTTTGCACTTTCAGGTGATTGAAGATGCTTTGACGGGCATTTCAAGCTTCAGTTTCGTATAATTGGAAGCTTGTTTTGAGGTTTTCATAGTGTTTGTGGCTATTTTATGACGTCATTGAGATTTCTTACTATAGTTTGCATTAGTAGCTATAAGCTGGGGCTATCCCGCATTAGCAGATAGAGTTGTGGGCAATTTCCTAGTAGTAACTATAGGTTTCGTACCCAATATCTCTGGTTTCGGTAAAGCTGAGGCTAGGTTTTAATTTTGAGTGCGACAGTGTGAAGAGGATCTCAAAGTGTGCCAGAATTCATTGGAGCCACGAGAAAAAAATGGTGTTGACAAATAGCAAGTAATTTTTCAGGTGAGAGTTGAGGAAAAATAATATTTTAAAATCATATTCAAGGAATAATCTCCATGTATAAATTAGCGAATGGGTTCGGAAATGCATTCTGGTGTTTGAGCTTTGAATTGTCTATACTGTATACTTACAGCGCTTGTGTCTTGAATTGGCTATTGTACATAGCTAAGTTCCCAATTGCCTACTCTGTGACATACGAGTTTAAATTGCTAGTTCTGTAGCATTTGAGCTGGGAATTGCCCAGTGTAATGTAAAGTATGTGTTTGTTTGAGGATGCTTGCATAGAAATGTCCATATTACCATCACCTGTACTCAATACATTTACAAGTAATTAGTACATTTTTTGAGCATCCTCATCAAATCACGGTGGTTGGAAGGGGCCGTGGCAGCAGAAGTAGCGGAGATATTGTCAAAAAAAGGGTGACAGTATTACTATACACATAACGAGTGTGTATTATCTCAGAATATATGCCAATGATTCTGTGATTCTGAGGGTGGGACAAGATTATAATGCAATGACAAGACACAATCCTACTTATAAAGGAAAAAAATCCATAGAAAATCATGGTTGGGCGACAGATCCTAAAATATGTCACACTGACGGTGCGCTACTGTGTATTGCATACGGATCGAGAAATGTGTTTATACTAAACATTAGATCCATAACTTCTTAAGGCCGTATACTCCTTGCTAATGAAATGATAGTGGTTGGAAATAAAAATAATCCTTCCCAAATGTTTGTGTAACTATCGTGAGAGATTTTTTTCGAAGGAGTAATCTCTTACATTTAATTTTTTTTCTATTATAAAAGCTCATGTTAATTCAAACTGAACTTGAAGTGATAAATGTGTTGCAGTGTCGCTGATCTTGATGCAGTTTTTGACACACTTTGAGTCCCTGAAGCGAGGTAAAGTTAGGTATGGACAGTAAGTCACTAACCCATTGTCGCTCTTTTATCAGCACTCAATGCGTGAATTCCAAGTTTCTATGTTTACTCACCGGTGGAATTTTGTATCCATATGAAAGTGAAGTTGTACGTATCCTGGGGCTTATGGATGTATCCCTATACTTTCTTATGACATTTCCCCAATACGTTGGAGTTTTGGAAGCACATGCAAGTTTCTTTGACGTTCATACACAAATGCACATACATATAAGTGGAGATTGTGTAAAATCTTGCAAGATTCACGAGCTCAGCGGGTAGACGAGAAACGTCGAAAAATAATAAATAGTACAGCTAGCTCGGTCATTATTAATTGTCGATATTCAAGTGCAACGAAATCGTTCCGCCGAAGTGTGAACTTGAATGTATTTAAGAAGGGGGAAAAATCTAAGAAGAGCATTTATTCAATGTTCAGAATTGAATCAGAAATATTAATAATGATGGATTAAATATGCCAGTTCTTAAAAGCGTGAGCCAGTTTCAAATAGGAGGAGGAAAAAATAGGTAAGTACAGCCCAGATACAAGCTTTTACTGAGGTACGGTGCGTCATTGTACTTAAAACATATGTTTGGTAACTTACACACTAACGTACATACATGTATTTAGTTACGTATACATGTATTTAGTTTCCTTTATGTGCAATACCTTCGTACATTTAGCTCCTCACACATTTAGTATAGTTTCGAGCACAGTGAGATATTAAGTTATGGACGAAGCTACAGATTTGGGGAGCTTAAGAGTATCTTTCTTGAGCTTAGGTGTATCTTAATTGTGGTTTACCACCATCATCGTGGCATTCCGCGTACATCTTATCTACAACCGTGCTAAAGGTTGATAGTGTGCATGTACAATATATGCATATACATACGTACGACTGAAGGTGTGCATCCAAGCCTTGCATTATTTAACCGAATCTCACGCTAAATCTTGTCACCGGCCGTATATAGCATACTTAGTTTGGGCTACAGAGCCGAAAAAACTTGTTATTAGATGTCATGCATTAATTCCTACAGCATGCAAAGCGTACACATTAGTCTGTTTCTTTTTTTTCCATAATAATGCTCGTGTACTCCTCTTTATCTTCTGCATATAAAAATCCTCATTGTAGTTAGACATTCAAAGAAATCGTTAATACGATCTGCTTCGACGTTACACATCAACGCTATACATATACATATGCACATAGCTATACATACAAAGCTATATACACATAGCTTTATACATGTAGCTATACACCTATAGCTTGGTTGCAGTGCATACTTTTGCAGCTTCCTTTGATACATTTATTCTTTTTTTGCCGTCAAAACGGTCTGCTTAACATATCCAAAGTCCTGTTTACAGTGAGTTATGACCGTTTGGCAAGTTGTAGAAAATCATTCATCTGTGCATGGCTGTCCATATAAAATCTTGGAGCCCACAGCAATATAGGATGAAGATAACGGCTGCATAACTTTTTACATGTGCAGAAACATATGAGAGCTTGAAATGAAATCTGAAGAAAGCCCTCCTCTATATTTTGTATATACTATATGACAATGCATCGGGATATATGGCATTGTCATTTATAGCACGGGCTGTAATTATGTATAACAATGAAAGCAATATCTATTGTTAAGTATAGCTCTGCTGCTATTGTTATGTATAATGTACATAAGGACATTGCCATAAGTAATATACACATAGTTATATGTAATATACTTGCTTCCATTGCTATATTTAACATACATACATGCCCGTTTGTACTATATAGTAGTGTAATAATAAGTAGGTATAGCTAAACCTGCGAATGTAACATATAGATACGGATATAGTACAAGTATCTTTGGCATGAAGAGATATAGAAATACATCAAAATAAGTTCACACTTGCATTTTCTTAAAAGCTTATATGAGAATATTCCTAAGGAAAAAAGAAATTGAAAGTTGGACGCGGTCGAATGTATGACCACCTCTTGGTATTATAATAAGGTGGGAAGGAATTAAAACAATGATATTGTCATAATACACAGAGGTACAGTGCAAACAAACTCGACGTATTTTCCTTATACCGCTTATAGCTAAACTGTCATACTTGGCCGTACTCTAGAGCTTCTGCACTTTTTTCTATTAAAGTGTGTGGAGATTATACAGCTTCATTAAAGTACATATAGCTATGTATCATACGGCATTGAATCCAAGTATCGTTCACCTTTAAGCTGTTACCTTGCTGCAGGTATAGAGCTAATGCACTGCAGCCGCCTGACTAATCTTGTATTTACTTATTACTGTGGTATAAACCAGCATTTCTTACCTACTGCCTCACTCCTAATACACAGCGTATATGTTTGTTTATGTAGTCGCTCACACTCGTGTGTCTTTTTATGACTCCAGAGATTGCTATCGCTTTAATAATGTGAGCCTTCTTCTTTTGCGAGGCCTAACCTAGTTTTGACATTTAAAAGCGAAATCTAAGAAATTTGTTTTTCTTTTCCAATCCTTCTACTATACTTTAGGCATTTATGCATTATACAGTCATGCCTTGTTAATATTATTCAAATTCTTTTATTCATATTAATTGTTTGTTTTTAAATATTAGTGAAATCAAGTGTTTTAGCGAGGGTTTAAATATGAAATTTAAAGTAAAATTTTAAAAAACTATTTTAAAATAAAAAATATGACTTTAAATTAAATTTTCAGTAAGCTAATACACTGGTCGTATACTTGAAATACTGTTTAATTTTGCACTTTTCCTATTTTTTTGTACACTAGAATTTGAAATACAATTTGGAATCGCTGTATATCCAAAACGGGAATGAAAAATCCATGTAATAACTGACAACACAGTCAAGTCTCCCTGAACTATTAACACTTGGAATGGAAGGTTTTAGAATCCGATTCAACTGTAGAGCCCGTCCCAGAAGTAAGAAAATCACCAAAAAAATGTCACATTACCTGAGCGTGATTCCGACTCATGTTGTTTTGTTGTATATATCTGTAGATGAATTTGGAAGAGGAATTTACAATCCAAAAGTACGGTTGAAAAATTGTACTTGTCAAGTAAAAGAATGAATTTTGCTGGAGAGGATACAAACGTTATAAGATCACCAATACTGTTCTCTGTCCGGGAATTAAAACAAGATTGAAAGATGTAGAAAAATGAAGAATTGCTCCTGTATTTGAATAGTTCCGATGTGTTTTTTGTCCTACTTGTTATGTTTGCTTTTATCTGCTGTTATTAGATTGCTGAAGTACTTTTTGTTTATTTAAAAAATAATTTTGTATTTTCTTGGCGCACGAATGTGTGAGCACCAAGCACTACTCCTGCTACTGATGATGTTCAGCGTCTGAGAACGACCAACACAATAAAATAGTGGATGGTGGGAGACTTCGTATTTATATGAGGACAAGAAGGTGATTGTAGAAAGGTTTTTCTTTCTCTCTCTCTCTTCTCACTCACCGTCTTCCAATTCTCTCTCCTCCTTACTTACTGCTTACATTTGACTCCGCTTGGTATATACAACTCTTCTCCTGAATGATAATCAATATGCAGATGTGATGCTCCTGATGCTGATTTTAGTTGTTTCCATTATTACCCGTGGACCCTACTCATGTCCCTTTGGCCTAGTGGAGTGAAACAATCCTCCTAATAGTTGTGTGTATATCAACACACTGTTATAGTTCATATACTACCTGTTGTGTCGACACACAATTTTTTTTTACCAACGCACATGTCCACATCATATGAGTGTATATGATCCCTCTGAGATTCGCGTTACATCCGCATATTGCAGTTATGCTTACATATATTTTTATATAGTTTGTGTAGTCACCTCCCTTATAGTCTCTTGCAATTAGTCAAGTATATAGTTACGTTCAGGTTTTAGTACTTCTGTCTGTGTAAGTGAAAAACATTCTGCGTCAACAATTACAAGTCGTTGATACCTCTTTGGTTACTTTTATTTTTTGACACTATATCCGGATGCCAAAATATTTTTTACTCACTCTCTCCGTTGGCAATGCTCATCTCACAAAAACGTTTTTTACATTTCCCTTGCCTCCCTACATGTCAAATAGTACAGACTTATTTGTCTTCCTGTTGAGTGTCTGCTTTGGTTGTGCCCTTAATGAACCATACCTTCATCATGGAATTCGTATTAGAATCAATTTTTAACCTTTTGATAGCTAACGCGTTACATGTTTTAGCATAGATAAATTAATTACAGTGAGATCAATGCACTCATTTTATTTTCCGTACAATTGAATCTATTTTCCCTCATAATCCTCCCATTTTAATTTAGAGAGTTAATGGGGGGAAGATTGTACACAATTATCAATTATATAGAGATGCACATAATTGAAAATATTTGTAATCAATTTTTATTGGAATTTTTATGCGTAAAAATAATAGTTTATTATGGAAATTAGATTGCAAGGGTACTGGTGCATGAAATAGCAGGCGTTTTTTCAAAAATTGGAATTTCTTTTCAAAGTTGTAATTTCTATATAATAAAAAAAATACATGTTTTTTATAGGTGAAGGTAGAAATAACTGCAGAAAGCAATACTCGGTCAAGATATGATCGGTGAGGAAATGTCTTCGTAGTTGGTGTGCAGTGTGGAATGTTGATGGTAGGTATGTGTATAAGCAGGTGTTAAAATTAGATGATTGGAACTATTGGAAGCGCACAGGCCAGAAGACGGACTTAGGTTTTTACTCCTTGCATCTACTTTTCCCCTGCATTCCTGCATCCTTTTGGTGTTTGGAAGAGGAGAAAAACGTTGTTGATGGCGGCTGCTGTTCTAACTATGGATACATGTAGATACCTTTAACAGAGTAAAAACATTGTTATTCCTTGTCCGCAGTCGTACAGGGTTTAAGTAATGGAATGTCTGATGGGATGTTAGCGTGGATATTTCAGGCACTTTCTCTCCACTTCCAATTCCAAGTTATTACCATTCAATTCAGTTCTTCCTCCTTAATGCATAACGGGGATGTTCGACATAAGTACGATACATGCTCGTCATTGTCGTAACCTTCTCATCTAACCAACTACCTGTACCCAGGTCTCATCTCTATTGGTTATACATCAAAAGACTAAATTTTACTATGGTCTTGAAGCCGGATTTAAAGATTTACTCTGTGTAATATATGTGCACTAGTATTTTTGCAATGCAAGCTTTGTTTCTTGTGTGCTTGTATGTTTATGTACATTTGTACCTAAATAATTCCTAACGTTTCAATTTCTCATAAACACATTTCCCTGGTCGAGGAATGTTCTTAGAACCTACACATACATTTAGGATTACACTGCGTTAGATTGTGAACAAATAATGATTCATATTAGAGTTCGGGTTTTTACGATGGCGACACTCTTTCACAATGGAGAATACACATATGAATAATGCACGCTCCTACGTTGAAATTCCTTAAATTGCTACAATTATTTATTATGATCAATTTAGCAATACTTACAGTTACAATGCTACAATTATCAAAGGACTTCTTTTTCCAAGGTGTGTTTGAAATTGTAGTCTAGCTGTTGCTAGACTACAATCTATATATGAAATTTTGTATGTATAACATTTATTTCAAGTATGAACATGTATATGTTTGATTTCTATTATGAAAACTTTTGGATGCGAAAAATTCTATATATGACAACTTCATTGTAACTCCTATTCAGACCCTTTGTATTATATACCTACGCTCTGGCTATGTTTAGTCTTTCCTAGCCTATGTATAGTAGTATAGCAAGATGTCACGTATGATTTTTAGTGATTTCCAGCATATCCGAAGATTAAGTAGGATCGACGAGGTATCATCTTTGTAGTTGTTTCTGGGATGGATGTTATGTATACATGTATGTAAGAGTGGACAAATGGAAAATACGTGGAATTGCATGTGCAAATACAAGGTGTATAGGTATAAGATAGATAAAGGTAGTGTATCTAGGAATCTGAAGACGGTTGAATCAGGTATGAAACAGATGCGATGATGAATCGTTTTGATAGTTGACGAGGCCAAATGTCATGATACTCTTGTGATATGTGACTACCACTCAAGTGCTACTGGGAAGTAAAGTTTGTGTCCTGTGAAGGTTTAAGCCCAATGGAAACAAAAGGCAACACCAGGGAAAATACGCATATGTAAAATATGATATGCACTGTGCACACTAAGTTATTATGATCCGTGTTCAATTGTAATCGCATTTTGGGCATCCACTGCTATTTCTATGTGGCTGTTTAGGTATTGTTGTCACCTACTTGGGATGCACAAGAAAGCTTGTGTATGGTGCAGTGGGACTCGTCGGGAAGAAGAATTGAGTATATGTACATAAGTATTGTATGTGTAGGACGTAGGTATGAGCTTTGTCTGTCTAGGGATGTATGTACAATTATTAATAGCTCTCTTCAGCTCCTCATAAATACACGAAGACAGTTGACTAAATACAGAAGGATGTAGTGATGGCTTGAAGGTGCTTGCAAATTGTAAGTAAAGCCTAGTTGGTTGTTCCTCACATATGATATTATTATATGAGTCCTTGTAATATTGTAAACTCTGGGCTGATACTTGATTGATTCCCAGTGATGAACCGTACAGGAGTGACGCTTCTCATTAGCATTCTGTGCTGTGAATTAATTGACCCTTTCAGTATCAATTATTTCTCTCGATACAAAAGCGACTGTAGAAAGCTTTATGTGAAATACAAGCGTGTCAATTCTTCCGAATTGGCTTGTCACTCAGATGCTTTTAATAAATTTGTACTTAGATAAATAATTAACACAACCCCAATTAATCCCGAGTCATTCATCAAACATACTTTAGATCTGACTGTAGCTCAGACTAATGGTTCATGCCAACAGTATTAATTTCCAGTTTATTTTCATTTTCAATAGTCAACAACGCTGGGGTTTACTGTCGCTTTCGATTTAATAAGTACATATTGGGCATTTGTGTAATTAAATATTATTAATTTTTTTTATTCTTCAACCTCCTAGCTATAGAAACCATGGTTGTTTTTCCCAGGAGTTTCGTTTAAATAATAAGTACGTCAGTATTGTAATTTCTCATGAATAGGAACGTGATTATAACATTCGTAAAGGTAGTTTTCAACAATATAAACTTCAACATTGATTTCCTAACCCCGAACGACGGTCATAAAATTTTATTTGTTGTATATCAAACATGCATATATGCAAGTGCTTGCATTTTTTACAGTAAATGTCAAATAAGTTGTTTCTTCTTTGAGACAATGTGGACGGTGTGAGTATTATTGTTTTTAAAATAATCATGTTTGCCTTTGACTTTCACTCCGTTAATACTTCCGCCAGTAATATGTTGTTGTAAATGTCTCGTCAATGTAATTTATTTCTGTGGGTAATACGTACTTGTAAGACCTTTGCGGATGTGAGGCTTTGCAGAAAGCAGTGTTTCACAGTGGATGGGTTGTAGTCAGGTGTGAGCCTCTAATCTAATAATAATTAATAGTTTAAACCTTTAGCGTCACAGAGCATTAAAGCAAGGGTTGAGTTTCGCATTATCGCATTTTTCCCATCATTTCCATTATCATAATTGTCAGTACTGCAGCTATGTAGCTTCATTACGTATCAACCATTTGCAAGTTTAAGTAGCAAGATTGCAGACAGGTTTCTATTTGTTTTTTGCCAAAATAATTAAAAACTATATTGGTGTCTCAGCTGGTGTTTGCACTCTTGTTCTATTTAAATTCTTCTGCACTTACGAACACTTATTAGCTTGTCTTCCTTGCGCGAATTACGATTTTTTAAGTTGACGTGATGACCAAAAAAGTAATTAGTTACTTTTGATTTAGATTAAAAATGTGTGATAAATAAACAGATAAATAAGAAATATTTTATCCAGAAGTTACTATATAGTTACTATACTAGTTACCGTAGTTTCATTAGTCAGAGATTTTCATTATTGGGTAAAATATGGGTAACTATTGCACTGGGTTAGTATACTTGCAAGTATCACTAGGGTGGCTTAGTCACCAACCAAGCATTACTTACCTACATAGTTAAATACAGTCATGGGACTTAATCGGATTAATTTAATCCCGGATTGACGTTTTTAGGAAAAACAGTTAATCCCGGTAGTTAATCTGGATTAGGTACGAATTATTGCGTTAATCCCAATTGTTAATCCGGATTAAGCAC